>JAUOBV010041302.1:0-14104 GCA_032360425.1 Rubia occidens
AATGCTTGAATCTGTTCGATCAATGCCGGAATAGTGTAATTTGGGTATAATTGCACTATTTTACTAACATTTAGGGTTAATTTTGCACTTTCAGATTTTACAAGATCATTCATGCACTTTCTCAATCTTATAGGGTTCTTTTTTGCATTTTCCCTTATATTTATTTAAATCAAGTTATGCACAGCTCACTTTACTATATTTATTTAAATTCAGTTCAATTTATTATATTTATTCAAATGCAGTTCAGCTCAAACCATTTTCAACAATCTTCAACCATCTCATGTCATTTCCAACCTTCTCCGTTTCAACTCAACTAGACAAGGCCTTATTTCTTCTTTCAAGAAATTCCGCATTAATTCTTAAATAATCAATAGAAAATACATGTACTGGTATTTTAAACAAATTGAAGCCTACCTGTTCAATAGAATTAACAAGGCAGCGCATCCCCTGGCATGCGACTGTGCTTGCTACACGTTGCAATAAACGGCACTCTGCAATTGCAACGCCGTGGATCCTGATTTCATAATTAAACTTTTTTTTAATTAAACCACCATAGGTGGGGGATTTTATATAAGGCTTCCCCGAACCGTAAAAAAAGCAAAATGCAACAATACAGTAACTCCACAAGATGGGGGTAATTTGTGAGATTACAGAGAAGTGTCTAAAGATATGTCTAGTTTAAACCTTCTCTGTATTTATAGCTACGAGTACTAAAATGCCGGTAGCAGCATATCTAACTAATAGTCTAAAACTAGTCTAAAAATGAAAAGGGATGGATAAGGATACTGGTCGTAATCAGCAACATTCCAACTAATCCAGGTCTGACTAGCTGAAACTACATGCTGGCTACAATATTGGACCGACACCTTAAATCTGAAATCACTTCCCAGTCAGTCTCATTAAACATTATTCGGATCTCCCATCGGAGCCAGTAAGAGACTTTCTAGGTTATTTTCTCAGAATCCAAGGCACCTGTAAGTTTGTCTAACACGAAACTAACTGATAACCCAGTCAGTTCAGTCTACAAATCTAATGTTCAACAGAATCGCCAAAGAGTAAGTATTAAAACTACTTCTGACTTGGATTTCTCCTATCTGTCAAATAATCAGATCGGAAGCCAACAGAGTTTTACCAAGCAAAAATGGCCCGTCGGTAAAATTAAGAATTGGCAGACAAACTTACACGACCAATATTCGAGCAAAAATGACTCATAATAAGCACATATCCCATTTAAATTTTAAATCTGCACTACATCTAAAAAGGGAAAGCCGAAAATAAAAATAAAAAGAAAGGAAAGGGTAAGAAGGAAAGGCAAACTATCACAGCGATCCATCGGAGGGGGGGAGACAGGGCCGGAGAGCTGACGGTGGCAGTTGTTGATCGGCCCGTGGGCGCGTGCAGATAAAAGAGACAGTTGAGAACATTTCTCAACAATGCAAAAAAAATACTCCCCTGTCCCATACTAACTTTCCGTGAATATTTCCGTTTCCAAGTAATATATTTGACCGTTACGTATAATAACGGCAAATAAAATGTTGATACTTAAAAACTATGATAAATCCAAAAATATCACGTAAACAATATTAGCTGCGAAATAGTTGGCGTGTAGTTTAATCTTGGACAAAGAGAGTATATAATTTCACAGAAAATTGGACACTATAATTTTCTCCTAAATTTGCACATGTCATCAACAAATTCCATAAAAATTAGTTCCATCGCACTTAAATTTGTTCGATTTAAGACTCGATTAACATTCTCCGATGATCGCATCGGAGGCCGAGGTACCTGATAAAAAGTGGAGGCGGAGGAAACCATGAGATCCGCATAGGAATTGACGTCGTACTGAACTCGCCGGAGGCCGATGGTGAAGTAGGTGTTGGCCACGTCATCGCTTCCGGCGACGATTACGAAGAGGCCGTTGGCTAAGATGAACTTCGCCTGCTCTTCTCCGACCACGCCTTTGAGCTTCCCGATGTACTCCTTGAAGTATTCCAACTGCTTCGGCAGTGGTATTACTGACTGAGGGGAAAAAACACAGTCACACACTCCAGAAAATGGAAATTCCACGTGAATTGTGGAAATTTAACTAAAAGAAGAAAATTAAAATGAGTAAATATAGTAACCTTAAATTTTTATTCAGAAAGTGTCTCAAATAGGTTAAGTGTGCCGCTAATAGAGTGGCGGAGGGAGTAGTATTTTTGTCCCATAAAAAGGTTGAGGAATTACTTTTGAAGGGATGTGGAAGAGACTAATGATAGAAAAGTAAAATATTCTTTGTAATGTGAATAATTTTTATTCTTTGTAATTGTGTTATTCCTGTTGGGATTACCACCTGGTTCCCTCTAAATATACTAAAACACAACAAATTTAATAAGTGACTCGTGAATGTCATATTGGAAGAATAACAAGTAAAATTAATGTATAAAAATAACTTAGGATTTACGTTTAGAGTAAGTTTATGAACAGAACACTTATTAATTTTACACACTTCATTTATAAAATTAAAAGCAAAAATTAAAGTTTAAAAATAGCTTTTTTACATTATATATTTTTATATTTTCACATTCAAATACATTTTATTGCTTGGAACAAAAATTATAACATTTAATGTAAAAATACCGTGGACTAATAAGGTTAAGGAAATGTAGACTTTCTCTTTAATAAAAATATTCCACAATAAAAGAAAGTCATTATCAAAGGATCGACACCACATCACTCATCCAAAAATTTACAAAAAAAAATTTGACATCAAAAATTTCGTCACAACAACTTGCGAAAAATAGAAGAATTTTAGGGAATGAGAAGTAATTTTAACCAAAAATAGAGGGAAAAAACACGCACTAACCACCAATTGAGGGGTCTGGGGATCGTAGCCGGAGCCGCCGGAGGCGAAGCTGACGCCGGTGGGGAGATCGGTGGCGCGCAGATGTGGGTCCAGGTAGGCTGGGACCACGCCTTTGATTCCCAGTTCTTCAGCTGAATTCAGAAAAATGAATCATTGGTGAAAATTCAGATTTTTTTCCCAAATCAAAAAAAGGCAAAATCTTGGGAAAGATTGTCTAAATATGGAGTTGAATTAGAATTATAAAAAGGTAAAAGATTTTAGATGCAATATTAGAAATTTATTATGCAACGTGCAGTAGTTACGACATGATTGATGCAATATTTTTGATTTCTTGTAATTTACTGTTTAACGTTTGATATTTTCATAACTAACCGAAAGACCGTCTTTCAAGAGAAAAACTCCGCTAAAAATTCAGAATTAATTTCAGTTATATTTTTTCGATTGAAGGCGCGCTTTCTTAACTGCCCTAACCAATTCTGTTGAGAAAAAACACTCAAATTTTTGTAAATTTTCAGGCGACCTTCTCTTCGCGGAAATTAGTTGAGAATATTGGTGGCGATTGGGCGGGAAATTATCTATTTAAATTTAATATTGAGTGGGTTTAGAACTATATACGAGTATGAATATTTTCAATATCTAATGTCTCAACTCTCAAATTATTGTGCTTCTAGAACGAATACATTGGATACCTAGTAATTTTTCAATAAATATTCAGTTATGGAAATATATATTTTTAGAAATAATTTTTTCACAACTCTTTTGGCTTTAAAGGGTATATTTTATATTCACTAAATAAATACCCGTAATGGAAGATTTCACAATTGCTTTCATGATTTTATTCCAACTAATCTAAGATGAATAAATAGGTGAAATATTCCACCCATTAATTCAATTTATGAATGATTATTCAGTAAGTATATTTTTCGTTCAAAAAATTGATCTAACAAAATAGCTTTTAATTATAAGCACACGTTCTGTATTAATGATGGATTGCATTTTTGGATAGTGTTTCCAAGTTATAACACTAGGTTTTTTTTTGGCATGATAATAATAACGTAGTCATATTAAAAAAAATTTAATATAAACATAACGATGTTGCGTTTTATGAAGTGGACAAAATTGTACACAAAAGACCATAAGTTAACCAGTTTATGAAGAAGGGTTCATTTTTTAGAGAAAATATTTTCATAAGTTATGGAAAAATCAAAATTTAAGCTGTGAATTGAATTAAACGGGTCATAAATTTTTAACTTTTACACGCATAAGACAGTTTTGCCCAAAACTTTGCAAATCACGAACTACATTAATTAAACAATCTATTAGTGGTAAGAAAATAAATTGACCGCATTCATCACTAATTATATAAACTCGTAACTTTCTACAGAAAAAAAAATTGACAGTGCAAAATAACGCCTTACCGATCAAGTCCGGCGGAGTCTTAGCGTTGCTGAACCTTCCGGTGGGAACTCCGGCGCCGGTGAAGTCAGACCCATAAGGCTCAAAGTCGCACCGGAGCATAGTGTTCAGGTTATTGTTGTTCCCCTGATCGGCAATGGAGTCGCCGAACGCGAAAACTGCCGGAACCGTCATGTTTCCAGGCAGCTTTATCGCCGCTCCGCACCAGAATCCACTCCATAAACACAGGCAAAATATCAGCAGCGCCGCCGCCGGAGAAGACGATTTCATGGCTCTAACTATACTGTGGGTTAAGACTTTTGCATGGGTACTGAATATATAGGGCTATGGAGGTTGTTTGATTAACTCGAGTTAACTTATGTTATGACAACTTATTTGAGGTGTAAAACAACTCATGAGATGGATTTTTATCTGTAATATGGTTTTACTTTCCTAAAATATAGTTCTAACATGGTTGTCATTTTCTTTGTCATGAACTTGTAGTAAATGAAATTGATGGCTGCAATTTAGGGAAACTTGCACTCTCCCTCTGTTCAACCAGAATTTGAAGTTGATCAATTTTCTCAAGACACGTGTGATCATATGTTTTTAAGAAAGACGATATTTCTATAAGATTATGGATAGTCCACAGTGACTTTTACTTTAAATATTGTAATTTTTTATGAAATTTAAATATTGTATTTTAAAAGTTAAAACAAGTAATAATATGGTGCGTCTCTTGAAAGACGATTTTTCCATAAGTCATGGAAAGACCAAGGTTTAAAGTGTAAATTAGAAGAAATCAAAATAAAATTTTTGGGTTGCATGAATCGGGCTATAAACTTTATAACTACTACACGTTGCACAATAAAATTTTAATATTATAACTAAGACCTTTTACCTTTTATTATTTCAGTTAAACCCCGTCTTTCCATAAGTTTATGGAAAGATAGTTTTTTCCAAGACTTTGCCATGAACTATATTATTCTTAATGATTTAATTTTACAAAATTAAAACTTAGTTAAAATTAAAGTTAATTAAGAATAATATGGTAACTCTTTCATTAAATTTACCTGTCTTTCAAATTTGTAGCACGCAAAATGAGACGAGGAGATGACAATGATGGAGAGGGGGGTGATGTGGTCATTTTTGCGTACCTATAAATCCTAATAAAATTAAGAGACCTTTATACTTATAACCTTAATTTTAAATTTAAAGTGTCAATATAACTCTATAAAATGAGAAATTGTTAAAATAATCCCAACTTTATGAAGAATTGTGTAGTTATAACCTATTAGTCTAATTCCAACGTTGACTGAAAGAATTGGTCATTGATCAAATCTGAAATGACAAAAATCCCATTAACTCTTGAGCTCAAGTTTTGTTCCCCATATTGCCCCTTTTCTTCTTCTTCTTCAAAACCCCCATCTTACCCCGCCACTACCCTCCACCATCACCTGCCACCACCCGCCATCACCCCCACCACTTGCCCTTCCCACACATTTCCCCTCCTCGCCATCCCCTCCCTTCTTCACGTCCCCGCCCAAAACTGCTCTGACCAAGTAGAAGGAGTTGTGGCCTTGCAATGCAATGGCTGTCATTCACCGGCCATAGCCTCTGTCGTAGTGGCTATGTATCCTCCTTTCTAAAATCGCCGAGCAAAGTCGATTTCATACTGGAGAGGGAAGCCGCTCAATTTGATTTTGCAGAAACATGGGGACGCCACTGGGTACATCGTCATTCCTGTCAGCCTGGGCGGCGCGAGATGTGAAGCACAAGGTTTCCGATGGTGAGTCTCACAAAATGGCAGAGATCCATCTCGTTGAAAAAATCTAGGGCGTAGATCGATCTCACAGGAAGAGCGTGAAGAACAAGAGCGGAGTGCAAAAACGTGAAGAACGCGGCCGGAGCGCAAACCCAAGAGGGAAAAAGCAACGCTCTGGCGAGGCTCCGGTCACTTCAGCACCGGTTGGTACAGGACCTTAGCGGGAAGAAAAAAGAATAAGAAAATGGCGAAGGAAAAATAAGAAGAAAAAATGGGGGAAATGCGAGGGTACATTTGTATTTTCATTTTTTCCTTTTTTCCTGGGGCAAAATGGTTATTTCTTTAAATTTTGACCAAATTTTTCGTAGACAATTAAGTCAGCAGTGCACAAGGTTAGATTGACACATACATCATAAAGTTATGGTTTGTTTGGCCTTTTGTTGTTTTGTAGGGTTAGATTGGCAGTTTCAACTTAAAGTTATGGTCATTTTAGCACTTTACTCTAAAGTTAAAATACTCCATCTGTCTCAATTATAACTGTATTAAGAAAATTTAGATTTTCAGTAAGTATATTTGACTGTTAAAAATGTAATACTTATAAGAGCAGATGACTTATGTGGCCCCTTAACAATCACGATTATCCCCCTTTGGCCCTCCATTTTTTAACACTATTGTTCCCTCAACTTGCAGAATTGTTGAGTTATGGCCATTTTAAAACACTTTTGGCCCCTTAACAATCTCAAAAACCAACTCATTTGCTCATAGATGGGTCAAAAGTCTTCAAAAAAAAATAGAGGGCCGAAGGTGGACGATTGTGATAGTTAAGGGGTCACCGAAATTATTTTCTCTAATTATAATAATAATTCAGGGTGCTAAAATATACATGTAACCCGCAAGTCAAGCGAATTATTTATTTTAAAATTTAGTGCGTATGAGTTAAATAGGTAACGCGTCAATGTAATTGAAAAATATGGATTGGACGGGTGGGGTATCGAACCATGTTAGTCATCATAATTAATAAGGAAAGGATTAATGGGTATGGGTTAATGTTTAACGGGTCTGTTAAAGTATGGATTATGCAAAAATAAGGAAATGTTGTATCTTTTCAAAATTTGTTGGTAATAACTTGGATAACTACATAGTTTAATATAATGATGAAATGTTTATCCTTTTCATGACATTTTTCCCCCATATATACATGCATTCACATGCATGGTAAAGGTACACAAAAAAATAAGTGAAAATCTCAAAATTTCCTCAAACATGAGTAGCAATCAAAAACAATATTACGAACACTGTTACTCAAAAAGCATTCTCTTGATTCAAGCCGTAGTCAAGAAGGTTTCTCGATTGTTTTATTCTCGAAGGGAGTTCGTGTAACCCAAGACTATGCTAGAGTTGAATCACTCTTTAAAGCAAGCATGCGTAACGCGACTCATATCGATATCAAAGTTTTTATCATAATCATCTAACCAATATTTTACCGTTCCATTAAAGAAGAATTTTACAAATTTACCCCCAACATAACTTCATGTCCAACTCAATTACCCCAAATATGTATCGCAATATTTATTTAAATTGTAACCCTAACAACAACCACCACCACTACCCCAAATTGAAATGAGCTGGCTCGCTTGGTTGACGATGGCAGTGCAGGGTGACATCGATAGCGGTGTACAGTTTGTATTGTTGGAAAATTGAGGGCACGATACTGGAAATCCTTGTTTGCAACGGGTTAGAATGAACGAACCTAGGCTGCCACAGGCTACTCGAGGTCGCGGTTATTATTGATCTGAGGACCAATCGGAGAAGAATGTCGGGGGCTGAGAAATGGGGTTGATTGAAAGCCATAGTCGAGAAGACACCAGAGCAAACTGAGGGTGCCGATAAAACAAAAACAAAAATCTCGCGATCATAATTGAGGAAGGAGGTTAGGGGTAGTTGCGAATCCAGAAATTTTTCAATGGATAACCATTAATATATTAAAATACATATATTTAATATTAATGGTAAAAAAAAATTACATGGGATAACCAAATACTAATTCTCCCTGTTTTTATTTCCATGAGGTAACCATGGTTACCCATGACACCACATAGATCCGCCCCTGGGTAGGGGTTCTAGATTTTATAGAACCATGTCTAATACCATGCACAATGTAAAACTCACACTAATTGTGCCTTTGTGTATTGATATTTAAAAATTAGTACAAAGGATATCAAAATCATATGAAAAATATAATAGAAATTTAGAATACTTTCATCATTGTGTTTATATCCTCTTAGTGAGAAAAATACTAGCGCCCGACTAACCTTTCATTTTAGTTTTGATATCGATTTTCAAATTAATTGTAAAATATGAAGGGTTGATTTTATTGATGGTACAAGGGTACAATATGCAGGCATCATGTACAGAATCACAAATGGAAAAGGTTTGTACCTAGTGTACCAGATATACACAAAATATAGCAAAATACCTCCTTAACACTCCTCATCAAGTTGGAGCATGTGGATCATGAATGCCCAACTTTCCAAAAAGAGTCTGAAATGCTTGTCGTTCAAGAGATTTAGTAAACAAATCCGCAGGTTGACTAGATGTGCGAATTTGATGGGTTACAACTTCGCAACACTGTACCAAATCACGAACAAAATGACAGTCAATCTCAATATATTTTGTACGTTCATGAAACACAGGATTGGTTGAAAGATGAAGAGTTGTCTGGCTATCATAGTATAAAAGCATAGGAGAAGAGTGTTATACGCCTAAAGATCGAAGAAGTGACTTAAGCCAAAGAATCTCACAACATGCAACAACTATAGCGCGATACTAAGCTTCAACCGAAGACCGAGAAACTGATGGAGATGCTAAGACGACTACCACCATAATTGAAGACATTCCACGACTAGATCAAACATTCAAGGGTTATGTTCGGGATCCTCTAAGTGACATGGCTGGATCGATGACAAGGTCAAGAACAAAACTTAGGGATGCGGCATTGAATGCTTTGATAGATCAACTTCATGATGAAGAATTCAAGAATAATTCAGCCAGGGCTTGGATTAATTATTCAAGCTTGTCGATTAACTGAAGACGTAATGAGGTAGTGTGGTCTTTGTAAGATGTAAAATTATTTCAATTTGGGTTATTGGACTAATGAAGTTCGGCCATGTGGCCTTTGAAGAGCGTATTTCGAATTAACAGTCAATTAGGGTTTAGAATATTCAGTTTTATTCTGATTAGAATTAGATTTTGGTAAGATTAGATAAGGTAATATTCTTCAAGACTTATTCTTGAAGAATATCATCCATATTACCATAGATGTCATTTAATTTAGGTTTTTTTTGTTAGATATGGTTTTAACTTTTTAAAGCTGTCATAAGTCGATTCAGTTTCCAATTGTGTTTTGGTTCGAAAATAACCCTATAAATAAGGGGGGATGACCAACGAATTTTTACACCTTTTATCAAACAAATATTCAGAATTTTTGAGTTGTACTCATTGCTTATGAGCGTCTTCATTGTTGCTTAATCCTGCTGGTTAATTAAGTATCAATAACCTTATGAACTAATCTTGCGGGCTAGTCAGTGAGCAATTCAAAATTAGATTACCCCGAGGGCTAGAGTCTGAATTTTGTGTGCCACCTTAGGGTTGGGCGAGATCCTTATTGTTGTCAAAGATCCAAAATTCTGCAATCCAGAGTTTTCGCAGGGTGATTTATATCAGAAACACTTGATTGTTTCTTTGTCTTCCAAGAAATAAGGGACTCTCCAAGAATAAAAAAATATCCAGTTAAAGAACGACACATAATAGGGAAAGTTTCCCAACCAGAGTCACAAAATGTAGTAAGAGTGAGCTTTTAGCAGCGAAAAATAGAGCTTAACCTGGATGACTCTTCAAAAAATGTAAAACCCCCAGTGCAGCCTGCCAGCGCCCTCAATTTGATACTCCATAAACTGCACCAAAGTGTGCATAGAATAACTAAGCTCCGGACGAGTAATAATAAGATAAATCAGCTTACCAACAAGCTATCGATATTGCACAGGATCAGTATAAGCTAGTCTCTCTGCGCACACCAAATTATAATGTTGTTCCATTAGAAAATTAGTAAGCTTGGCAGCCAACAAACCAGTATCTGTCAAAATTTCAAGAGCATATTTCCGTTGACACAGAAATATACCATCAGGTATCCGAGCAATCTCAACTCCCAAAAATTATTTCAACCCACCAAGATCCTTCATATGAAAGGAAGGGCAGAGATATTTCTTGAGCTCAGCCATCAGAGTCGAAGAAGATCCAGCAATGATCAAATCCTCACCATAAACCAAGACATTGAGGGAAACACGATTGCGCAAGTAAGTAAACAAATAGTAATCTGTGTTACACTGAACAAAGCCAAAATGTGAAGTTTGTAGCTAGCTTAGCAAACCAATTCTTGGGCGCTTGACGAAGACTATAAAGAGATTTACAAAACTTACATACCAGACCTGGCACATGAAGGGTATAACCAAGAGGAGGCAGCATATAAACAAGACAAGCTGAGTCATCTTGGAAACCGAAACAAAGGTCTCGGTATAATCAGTGCCCTCAATTTTATGGTTTCCAAGAATAACCAACTGAGCCTTGTAACGCTCGATCAAACCATCAGACTTATACTTAGTTTGCAACACCCATTTCTTCCAATAGCATGTTTACCAGGTGGTAGGGAAGATAGAACCCAGGTATTGTTTCGCTCAAGTGCATTAATCTCATATGTCATTATCACTTGCTAGTGAGAATTATGAAAATCCTCAGAATACGTAACAGGGTCCAATCCATCTGTAACTACAGCTAAAAATCCAGAATGGCAAACAAAAAATTTAATACAAGAAAGATAATAAGCAATTAGGTAACGAATGCCTGAAGACGGTTTAGGGGTGGATGTGAGAGCAGCAAGGGGGATTTAAAGCGCAAGTAGCAATGTTGGTGTAATCTTTCAATTTAACTGGTGGCTGACGAATGCGAGTACTAAGCGGACGAGTAGGCTATGGCGGCGGAGATAAGTCAACCTCAAAATCTGATAGAACAAGCAGCTCAAGCAACTGCTCAGGGGAAGCCAATCCCGTCTCTAGAAAGGTAGACTGTGGCTTGGACCGTGGTGTGGGTGAATGTAGCCGAGGATCGACGGGCGATGGCAAGGGCACAGGTAGTGCTTGCTAAGGTGGAGCAAACACTAGCGGTGTTGTTGTCGGAGCTGGCAACGACCTGGAGGCTAGCGGTGGCACCAAAAGAGGCTGGATACGGCACCAAAAGAGGCTAGCAGCAGCATCGAAAGAGGCTGGTGGTAGCACCAAAGAAGGATGAAGGCGGCACCAATGAGGTGGCAGCAATGGGCCAAACACATCAGGCGATAGCGAGTGCACCAAACCAACTAAAGCATTCATATCATAAGTAGATACATATGGACAATAGTCTTCATAAAACACAACATTGACTAACAAACACAGTACGAGACTCCAAGTCATAAACACGCCAAGCTTTCTTGTCAAGCGAATAACCCAGAAAAACACATTTGCGACTTTAGGATGAAAACTTATCATGTGGCTTTGGAAGATGAGAAGCAAAGCATAGACAACCAAACACACGAAGATGACTGTAATCTGGTGTGCGACCATGCAGAATTTGATGAGGAAAATGGCCATTCAACACCGGTGTTGGAGTGCGGTTGTTTAGGTAGGCAGCATTAAGAATGCATTCTCCTATGAAGTCACAAGGAAAATGAGTTTGGAAACGAAAAACACAAGCCACGTTTAAGATATGGCGGTGCTTACATTCCACTCTCCCATTTTGTTGTGGCGTGTAGACGGTGGAAGTCTCGAACCAAATTCCTTCTCTACAAAGTAATATTTAAGAGGAAGATATAATCATCAACTATAGTTAAAATGAAAATGCTCCACTAGAAGAAGGTGAGGTATAAGGCCCCAAATATCACAATGTATAAGTTCAAATAAATGACTAGCCTTAGAATTACTTAAGAGAAAGCTACTTCTAGACTGCTTTTCCTAGTGACAAACGGAACAAGGAGCAGTTTTATTCAATTCACTAAAACTTAAAGCAATAATTGGGATAGAAGATAACATCGATGAGGACGGATGCCCAAAACATTGATTCCATAAATAGATGAGGACACAGTAGCATCAATGGAGGCAACCGATTGAGAAGACGGTAGAGCTCCCAATCTGCGCTACAAATAAACCCCACCTTGCTAATCACCCATGCCAATCACGGTCATCATGATGATATCCTATAATATACACAATTTCTCGGTGAGCAAAACAAGAAATTTTAAAGTAGCAGTTAATTTGGCAAAGGTCAACAAGTTACAAAATAATTCTTAAATAAACAAAACACAAAAAATAATAATACCGCAAAAGCATAAGTTTCCTTTTTGGGTGGCAGTAGAGATAGAACCATCAGGAAGAATGACATCAACATTACCAGCAGTCTTGTCACTTCTCCTGAATTGCAAGTGAGTGAACACGAACAATAGAAGGAAGGGATCTTATGCCAAAATGTGTGATCGAAAAGTATGACAGCTATCATTGAGACCAATAAGAAACCGATGAACCACTTTGTTCTCATACTCTTTAATGGCAATAGCAGCAGAAGGGCAGACACATGTTTGAGGCGGAAATTAAGAAAACAATTCATCCCATAGCTTCTTGCACCTTCCGTAATTGGAAAATAAAAGCCTAACCATTCTGACAACAAGTATAAATGGATGCACGAATTTCACACATGTGTGGACCATTCCAAACTATAAAACGCTGCTTAAGGTCATCACAATGATCCTTACCAGACGCACAATAAGTTATAACATCACGAATGGATGGATCAAGAGTTTGAACAATGCAACCAACAAGCATAGAATTCACACTATTCCAGTCATTATAAAAAGGTTAACCATGTAAAGGCTTGACCATAGAGCCATCAAGAGAGACAAGATTACGTTCTGCAGAAAATTCATTAAGTAAAGAGGTACTCCAATCATTAAAATTACCACCCTTCAAGATCACCTGATGACCCTCCCCATCCCGGCGTTGCTAATTCAATCGACGAACCACGAGATATCCGCCAACTAAAAAATGAAAGGAAGCTGTCTAGCTATTAAAGGTTAAATGTGAAAATTATATGTTGCTCCCATTCCTACTACTACACTACCAAGAATGGTACATAGTGAAAAGTAACGGGGGTCATCCACAGAGATGTTAGGAATTTAATAATTAACTATACACAACCATGATCGAGTCGTCAATCCGGTCACGTGCTAGGAACAATCAGTGTTGGGAAACATGCATTGGGGGGTTTTTATAACTAATTACTAGCATGCAAATGATCACAAGAATTAACAATATAAACTAGCACTCGGGGAATATTTTCGTAACATGATTAATGTCATTTCGATCATCGATTTCATCACATATAACTTTAAGCCTATTCTAGTGTTTATGACACGTGGTGCGGTCGATGGTCAACACTTTCCCATACCTTTCACGTAGGGAGCGCACGCATTCTTCCAATGACACTGCCTCCGTAGTTAGGGGAGTGCAACGACAGCCCTACCTGCCGTGCATATCTGATTCTCCCTCGTACTATTAAATCTCAGACACTACACCACAAATGTTTCTCCCTTGGTCTAAAAAGACAAATGGGGTGAAGCAACTCATCGATGGCTCTAGGGTTGCAAAGCTACCCCTAGTTTGCTGCTCAATCTATCTTTACCAGCTACCCTTCGAACCAACTCATCGGCTTACTAGTGCATGGTCGATCGTAACGTTAACAACGGCAACCTACGTGCACACACCCATTTGGATTCAGAATTTTAGACCCATCATTACCCCAAGCGCAACTAGGTTTCCCTTTCCGGGGGGAATCAATATTGCGGCAACATGAAAGTATACTTTTTTGTGTGCTATCTAAGTGTGACAATCATGCAATTTATAAAAATTAAGAACAAGCCAACATAATATCACAAATAACATAGAAATAGGTTAATATAGGAAATCTCACAAAATAAACATTAATACATGAATACAAATATAATCCCCAAGTTAAATCCCTAC
>JAUOBV010041613.1:0-14090 GCA_032360425.1 Rubia occidens
ATGATGGAAAAGAATTGGACAAAAAAGCCCCTGAAAAATATTAGTGATATGTCCCTGTAAAGTTATTAGAAATAGGTCTCTGTAAAGTTATTAGAAATAGGTCCCTGTAAAGTTATTAGAGATATGTTTCTGGAGTTAGAATATAGCTATAATTGCATAAAAGCCCCTGCCTAAAGTTTAGTCAACCTCACAAGAGACGAACTCTTAATTATAACTCAAATTCAAATTATAGAAACTCGAATTACACTTACAATTTAACTTTCATTTTAGAGTGGGTATCCTAACCGGCGGCTTGTCCATAAGCATATGTACTTGCCACTTATTTTTTTACCATATACACTGCATTTGTTAAATTACATACTAAATTTAGAAATTTAGAAAATATTTTTTATATTATATATTTTTATATTTTCACATTCAAATACATATTATTACTTTAAAAAAATTTAAATACAATATTTAATTTTTTTAAAAAAATTACAACATTTAAGGTAAACGCCATTGTGGATTGTCCACAAGGTTATGGAAATGCCGCATTTCCTGAGACTTTCTCTTCATTTTATATTATAGAAACAACAATAAAAAATACATATATACTAAATTAAAGTTATGAAATAGTATTTCACATTATTTATAAATTTAATGTAAATTAAATTCTATAAATTCTATTTTTATGATTATGATTATTAACTATATTATTTATGATGTTGGGGATCCTTCCGAGTAAGCATAGTTTCCGAAATCAACACAAATGTCCCAGTCACTTCGATTTCCTACAAGAAAGTCCCCAGGGAGAAAGCTCTTACGCCCAACTTAGGGTTGTATTTTTATCATTATTTTCTCAATCATAAGCGACTTAATTGGCATGTCGTTCTTTTCTTTATTTATAAGATTCTGATTGTGTGATTGTGGCCCACAAACTATGCACTTCTCTCTTAGATCGTGGCCTAACATAGGGTGTTTGCGGTGAGTGGTGCTTTTCCATTTTCCTGGGATCGATTACTTCAGCGAACCGGCCCGTTCTTGCAGAGTGATTATTATAAAAGCTAGATTTTGCTTGACTAGGACTAGGTAAGTTATATATATATATATATATATATATATACCATAAGCCCCTGAGCTATGCTTAGCGAAGTGGATAAAAAAAATTCAAATTGAATGAAGTGATTAAATGACTGAAGCTTGGTAAGAGAGTGTATATTAATTTTTTAGTTTGATAAGAAGTTTTGGCGCAGAGCTAAAAATTCCTTTGTTGGTATAAAAATGAAATAGTAAGTAAGTGTTCATTTAACTTTGGGTAGTGATTACACATGTCCCGGAATTCAAGGGAGAATTTCAGATATAAATTAAATGTCATGTGAAGTCATCACTGTCAAGTACTAATTTAAAAATAGTGCTTTTAACTGTACTGGATTTGGACTAATACAGTTAAGTTTGTTTCTCGGGAAGGTGTGTTTTGAAAAGTAGTTTTTTTGGTGCTGATCTTTATGTTTGCTTATGTATGATAAATTCTTTGTTTAGTAGGTTTACTATGTACATGTTGCGTTCTCTAAGATCTCCGATGGTCAGACAATTTCTAAGGAAGAGTTTGCAATGTGTAAGGTAAGTTATCATTTATAAGGGTCTTTGTTTCAAAACATGGTGGATGAGCATTATGTGTCACCGTCTCTCACTTCTATTACCATATGTTGGGCCGAGGCAGTTCATAGTGATATCTATATTGATAATGAGGTGAATCACAAGGGGTTTGGCGTTGTTAAGGATGGGTATAGTCACGAAGGTGGGGATAATGATAGTGTAATTACCTTTAGTGATGTAGTTGCATTGATAGAGCATAATTCATTTTTATATGATTGCGAGATTAGGATACCTAGGGCTAGTGAGAGGGTGCAGGGACCTCCAGTAGGGTTTTTCGATGTGTTTGAACATCATTTGTTGTATGACATGACCTTGCTCGTCCCATATTACATTGTGGGCTTGTTGGAGGCTTATGGGGTTGCTCTCGCCTAACTTCATCCCCAAAGGGGTGTCCATACTTGGTTTTTTAAAGTAGGTGCGCCGTACGGTTGGGATTTTTTTTTGATTTAGTTGTTTTCTACTTTTATCAGCTACGTATAGTAAGGGTGACTGAGTCTTAGCTTACTTCTATCCTAATATGCTAGGGGTTCATGTTGTGAAGGGTTTTCCTAGTAATTGTGGCATTTGGAAGGATAAGTTCTTTTATTTTAGGTGCAAAGGTAGTGACATAATGTTTCTGTGGAATGATAAGGTGACTGTAGATAGGGAGGCACAATGGAAGAAGGAAACTCGTTCTTTGAGGGACATAGTTTCTTTTTCACTAAAGATCAAGATAGGGAGGCCTAGAGGAAAACGAAGTAATAACTATAAATTAATTGCATAACTAATGGTATGCAGGAGTTATGTTAATCTTATGTTTTTTTAAATTTTATGCGGTTATGATGTTGTTGAGCATATTTGTTTCGCTTCCGGGGATGTTTAGTTATACCTATATTCCGAAAAGGGAATATCGTAGAGACCGTTGACCATATTGCCACCGGGTTTAGTATTGGGGAGGAAGAAAATGTGTAGTTCAGTTGTTGTGGTTTGTAATTTGAGGATATATTCAACTTGGGGCGTTTAATATGTATTTGGATAATGGCTTTATGGGTTGCGTTGTAGTTTTTTTCTTGCTTTTACAGTACACGTCTTTTCATTATTCAAAAGTTGGCGATGCTTTTGGAAAAGTGGGTGTGTGTTGCTGGTCCTCGCGGTCCGGCAACTTGTGGTTGCACACTTGTTTCGCAGGCTGGTGGTTTTTCAGGCGTATACAAAGTTGTGCACAATTACACTTGTTACTTTATCGTCGAGGTCACCATTGTACACATCTACTGGGAATATCATTGTTAATTATGTTGTTGTGATAAGGTGTTGTGTGCGTATCTAAGAGCCGGGCAGACAAGGATGGACATTTGTGCTGCTGGCTGGAGATTTCCCAGGCATATGCAAAGTGGAGGCTTATCCCCCTGATTTAACAACGATGCACTTTTAGAGTTTAGGATTGTGCTAGGGTAGACTTAGGTGATTTTTATGGGCTTTCCACTGTTTGATATGGGTCTTAGCTTTTAGACAAGGGTGCTACTTTTGTGTCTTTTTGACAAAAATGGCGTTCCATTTTTTCCAGTACTGACTATTCAACTGGTTGGTTTCTCGTGTAACGTGTTATATTTAATGTTTTAACCGTGCTGGTTTTTTTAAATTCCCAAGGCTGAGTTGTGTCTATATAAGGGCTACTACTCCCATATTTTGACGCTGGATGATAGCAATTTGAGGAGATGGATTTTAAAGTGTTGTGTATGGTGAAATATATTGTCTATGTTTTTGTTCATCACCGGTTATGTAGTGGTCGGGTTGGTCGGAGGGCTTTCCCCGTTTGGGAGGATTATAGAGCCTATGTTTCAGGGTCGTGATAATAGTGTTATACAATAAGTGGTTTTTACATATGTATCATGTGTTTTATGGTTTTGTTACTGAAGTACGAGATTTTTATGTCGTCTGACAAGATTGGTGAATAGAATTAGCAAAAGCGGGCGGGGAGTGGATGATAGTTATTTGACATCATCTCAAAATTCTGTCGAGCGGCTATGAGGAAGAACTCACGTGGGATTTGTAGCTCGGGTTTGCACCGGTGTGCAACCGGGAGAAGAGGAAGCGATGTGCAGGTGGTAGATTTCGGTAAAACTGCCGCCTGCATTTTATTTGCGGAGTTGTTGGGTTTAGTGAAGCAATCTCGTTGCTTCGCGTAGGATGGTGGTGTTTCTAGTTGGGGCCTGATAGGTCATTTTTCTACCAAATAAACCTGCTATCTTACCAAATTTAAATTCAAGTATGTAAGCAAGGTCGATCCCACAGAGAACAGTGTAAACAAATTCTTACTTCTAAAGATTCAGTTGTTGGTTAGCTACCACGCCTTAACTGGATGAAAATATTATCTATTAACTAAGAAAAATAATATCTACTAACTATGAAAATAATTACATTAAACTAGGAATGCAAATAAACACAACTATCAAATATGAGAATGAATTCCGGTAATAGGTAAATCCACATTAAATAATAATTTATATGATCACAGGCGCAATAATAAATCAATTCGCATGAACCAACCAGTTATAGACTGCCGAGAATCAGCTACAAGACACAGTCCAATTTCTTCTTACTTTATCATAAATTTATGGCACATACATCATAAATTTTTTTGTACTTTATTTTATTATAATCAATAATATTTTTACATTTCAGTTGATATTCATGTGGCTACTATTGGTTTTGTTGATGTTTATGCATTTTTCCAGTTGATATTTATGTGTACATATCGATTTTGTCGATGTTTATGGATATCTAGTTGATTTCGTCTCATTGTATGTTGAGTTTTATTATTTTTAGTTAGAAAACCTCAATCCTGACATTTTAGGGGTCTATGTAAAGTGTGAGAAAAGGATCTTTACATTCTAACCATTTTCATGATTTGAATATTTTAAATAAAATAAAATACTATTAATTCTACATAAAACGTTTTAGTACATAAAAAATAGTTATGCAAAAATATTTAGAAAAAAATAACTCATAAAACTCCACCAAAAACTTTGGAGCGATTTCTACGGGGATTTTGAGATACAAAATCATTTATAATTATTTGAACATCAATATTTTTCAACATGTCCTTTTCAACAGATAATGTTGTCAAACCATTTAACATGGCTTATGTCATTGATGACCTCAAATGGGTTTAGTTTAACTTTGGTTTTGAAAAACTTCTTTCGGTTGATGCTACGATCACAGACACCGCCAATAATATTGTATTAGCAATTGCTACATTCAGATAACAATATGCAAATTTGACAAACGCACACAAAGTGGTCCATCTACAGTTATGAAGGTGTGTAGGAATCACTTGTAATACGAAGAATTTTCAGAGAGAGGAATATGAGATGATATAGAAAAGGAGAGTTAGAAGTTTCATCTAAGTTCGAATACGCCAGTGGATTTTGATAATATTGTGCATTTAAATTTTGAGGTGAATTAAAATATTTTTCAGAAAAAGGAAAGAAATTGGAATTGCTTTGATCCATAGAAGAAAATAGTATTCGTGTTACTCCTATTGATAAAGAATCAACACCAATTACAAAAATGGAGATTTTTTTTGAAGTAGGGAGAAAGGAAATATTGAGTCGTGCATTGAACTATGACAATATTGGTCTCTATGTATAGAGAATGAAAAATGTAATTTTTTGCAATTAAAAATATTCATATATATATATATATAAAATCAAATATGTAGATAAAGAGATAAAGGGATTTGATTGGATTTGATTTGGTATATTTTGAGGCAATAGACTTGTGACACATGACACTGACCGTGTTTCTCCTCTCTTTTTCACGAGGATCAATTTTGACCCCTTTATTTCCCAAGGTCGGGCCATACTATTCAGTTTTCAATTTTTTTTTAAAAAAAAACAAAAACTGGTGACGGCAGGGCAGATAAACACGGTCTTAATAGGATAAATGTCAGACATAGTACCGGAGAACTTACTACAAAATTTAAACTGAAATTCATAGACATCTCTTACATATGAAAATATCCGACCCGAACGAGAAGGATATCAGTGGATAATTTTGGGCTGCAATAAAAGGTCAGTTGCTCTTGAAGCACTTAGGCCGACAGACTCGGTCATATCTAAGAGATTAGGGCTCATGCCATTTGGGAGCTCCCAATCAAAGTGGTAAAGCAAGAGAGCTAATGGAAGACACACGTTAGCAAGCCCCAGCGCCAGTCCCGGGCACATCCTTCTTCCTGCACCGAACGGTAAAAGTTGGAAGTGATTTCCAGTGAAATCCACACTGCTATTCTCAAATCTCTCTGGTTTGAAGCTCTCCGGATCGTCCCAATACTCGGGGTCTCTTCCGATTGCCCACACGTTAACCATGATTCTGGTTTTGATCGGGATGTTATAGCCATCAACTTTAGCTTCTTGTCTGCTTTCTCTCGGAAACAACAGAGGCCCCGGGGGGTGCAGCCTGAAAGTTTCTTTAACCACAAACTTCAGGTATTTCAGTTCTTGAATCTCAGTTTCTTCAATTGTTGTTCTCTTTTCCCCAAAAGCCATCCTTATCTCTGCTTGTGCCTTGGCCATCACGCGTGGATTCCTAATCATCTCAGCCATCGCCCAGTCAACAATTGAGGATGAAGTTTCAGTTCCCCCTAAAAACAAGTCCTGCATAAAATGGAATAAGTAATTTTTAGTACAACATTTTATTACTGCTTAGAATACTATATAGGCTGCAAAAATTATATATACTCCCTCTGTCCCACGAGTTTTTGGCATGTTTACTTTTTTTTTTAATTTAAACTTGGTAAACTTTGACATTAAATGTACATTAATATATTTATAATAAACATATCATTTGACATATTGTTAAATTCATCTTCACATCTATAGTGTAAAATTTTTGTATGTAGTTAGAAATATTGACGATCAAACATTTATCATTGAAAACCGTGAAAAATTAAATATATCGTTACTCGCCAGACACCATTACAACATTTGCATGATGTGAGCTTAAATGACAATAGAACGAACTTAAACAAAGAAAGGAGAAAATAGCTAAAATAGTACCATTTCTAACTGAAATTTATAATTTAGTATTCGGTTTATGAATTTATTTTTTAAAGGTACTCACTTTTTTATGTATGTCCCAAAAGGTATCTTTCAATAAAAAAATAGCTAGGTAACATTTTTAATTAAATAGTTACCAAAATGCTAATCACTTTCATTTTATAAACACTTTTAATTTATAGACATAAACGAAAAATGAGTATCCTTAAAAAAAATTAAAACAGAACACTAAAATATAAAGTTTAAGTAAAAATAGATACAATTTTAAATAAATGTTTAAAAAAGTGAAAATGGTAATAATAAATCTAGATTAAACTAAATTTCACCAAACTAAAACTCAATAAACTCAACTATATTACCCTTGATAAGAAAAAAAACAAGGCCCAAGGAATGAGAGAACACTTACAAGCAAAACAGCTTTGATACTATTCTTTGTTATTGGCATTTGAAGATCACCGCTCTCTTTGACTCTCAACAGAACATCAATGAGATCTTCACCACGATCAGTACCCGCCGACAATCTTCCCGCCAAGTGCTGATCGATAACGTTGTCCAGAACTCGATCCAGAGTACGATGAACCTTCATCATCTTACTCTTCACAGAAAGGAACGGGTGCAGAATCTTCAGAGATGGGAAAAGATCAGAAATTTCAAACGAAGTGGCAAAGGGAACCACATCCTCGATCAACTGTAAGATCCCAGAATGGTCATCTCTGCTAAAATCTCCTAGCGCAGCTCTCATAATCATCGAGCTGTTGTATCGCGCCAGTTTCTGAGTCAAATTGATCGGTTTAGTACTGACAACCTCAGATTTAATCGAAGTGATGAGATTTGAGCCTTCATCTTGTCTGATCCACCCAAATGACTGCACTCTTTTAGCAGTGAAGAGTTCCATGGTGCATATTTTGCGCACCTGTCTCCAATACTCGCCGTACGGAGCGCAGAGAACATCAGTGGCGTCGTAGAATATGGTTTTTGAGAACAAAAACTCCGGCCGGCTTGCGAAAGCGAGATCTTGCGTTTTCATAACCTCTTTCGCTAATCGCGGCGATGATACGATGATGGTAGGGATCTCTCCCAGCTGTAAAAACATCAAATCGCCATATTTTTGGGACAATTTTGTGAGAGCTCGATGGGGAGGACCGCCGGTCAAAGCCAGATGATGCATATGACCAATAATGGGAAGCTTCCATGGGGAAGGTGGTAGGTTTTTTGGTGTTGTTGATCTTTTTCTTAGCATCAATGATGCTGTAAGAAGAGCTACCAAGATAGAGATACAGACGAAAAACATGATGGAAGTTGCCATTTTCAGACGCAAACAACTCCCTTACATTAATCTCTGTATATTATGACGATACAATAAAGTAATGAGCTCATTTCATGAATTGGGATATTTTCACATGTTACCGAACAATCATGTAATGGTTAGTTGGTTATAATATAATTACGTCAATTATAAAATAATCTCGTATAATGGTTAGTCGGTTTAAAACAATAATTTGTAAAATTAAACTTAAATACATGATAAATAAAATTTAAATATTAAAAACAAATATTATATAATATTTAAATTATAAAGTACGATTTTCAAGTTAAAAAATCATACAACCTCCGTTTCGTTGGATGTGACACCATAACCTTAGGTGGTGTTTATGTGGTGTGTTTTTTCCAAGTTAAAATGTGTGGAGAGAAGAGGAGAGTAAAAAGTTTAATGAACGATTTATCGGAATAATGTATTTTTTGTCATAAAAGGAATGGTGGCAATTTTACAAAAACATGAGAAAATAATAAGTGTGCAAGATTTGTGAATTTGGACTTGGTTTAGTGGTACTCCACACTCTCTAATCTCTATAACTGAGAGGTCCACACCCCAGTCAACAATTGCAATTTTTTAGGGATTATTACCTAGTGTTGTGGGACCGTGTCAGTGGTTCCCAACTTGCATGTGGTCGATGAAGGTGAGATCATGGTAGTTCCAATTTCGGTAGGCGATGGTTCATTGGTGGTGCAGCGTTTGAGTATTCTCAGGAAGACGTCCATATCTATACAAATAGATGAAATTTCATCCTCCAGTGAGATTCAATGGATTTAATGATGGTGTCTCCCAATTAAATTCTAAACTAGGATATTTATATATAAATTTGATTGTTTGTATATAATCTTTAAAAAATACCAAATTTTAAAAAAGCGAAAGAAGTATTTAATTTATAAAATAGTTACACAATTGCTTTGACCTATTCCAACGCACAAAGGGAGTACTAATTGCTTTGACCATCAATTAAATCACCCAATTCATTGGATCCCGCACCCCACCTCCTGCCTCCAGAGTCAAAAACTCTACTTCCTTGAGGGTGTTGCTATACCACGCCCTGTATTTTACTGTTTACGCCCTTATACGTATGCATACATGTATTATATTTTGAATTTTTATTTTTTGTTGGGGGGTTTGTTTAATCACACCCGATTTATACCACACCCGATTTATATGTTGAATCACTCTCTCATCTCCTATAATTCGTCTCAAAATTCTGGCGCCGCCCACCACACCCAGCACCCCCGCCGACCACCTCCATCTCCACCGACGTCCACCACACCCGCCGACCACCTCCCCAAGAACCCCCGCCGACCACCTCCACCGACGTCCACCTCCACCGCCGTCCAAGAACTTGCCGAAAGAGTTAGTTTCCCGTTCGTTTAAATTTTTTGAATTCGATTTCGTATGTGATAGTAGATCTGGGGGTTGTTTGTTGGGCTGGCGGGGAGAGGAATGGAGGGGGTGGTGGCTGAATTGGCCGGTGCACGGTGGATGGGGCTGAGGGCGGGGGAATGATTGTGGAGGTGGTCGACGGCGGGGGAATGTAGCGGGGCTGAGGCGGGGGAATGTCGGTGGAGGTGGTCGACGGCGGGAGCTGAAGGCGGGGCTGAGGGCGAGGGAATGTCGGTGGAGGAGGTCGACGGCGGGGGATGAAGGCCGGGTTGAGGGCGGGGCTGAACTGAGGGCGGGGCTGTGGGCGGGGGATAGCCGGCGGTTGGCCGGGGAAATGAGGGGGCTGACGGATTGGGTAGGTCACCGGCGGGCGGCGGCGGGTGAAGGACTCCGGCGGCCGGCGGCGGAGCTGCCAGAGGGGAGGGCTTCATAAGTTAGGGTTTTGAAGAAGGGGAGGGGGTAATGTGTAAATACAAATTAGTTGAATGAAATTAAGTTAAGTGAAATGAAATGAAATGAAGTTAAGTTAAGTTATATGAAATGAAATGAAATTAAGTTAAGTTAAGTTATATTAAGTTAAATTAAATGAAGTTAATTGAAATGAAATGAAATTAAATTAAATTAAAAGAAGTTGAATTAAATTAAGTTAAATGAAGCTAAATGAAATGAAATGAAATGAATAGAAATTAAATTAAATGACATTAAGTTAAATGAAGTGAAATGAAATGAAGTTAAATTAAATGAAATGAAATGAAATGAAATAAAATTAAATGAAGTTAAATGAAATTAAGTTAAAAGAAGTTAAATTAAATGAACTTAAATGAAATGAAAAGAAAAGAAAAGAGAAGAAATGAAATGAAATGAAGTTAAATTACAGTAAATGAAGTGAAATTAAGTTAAATTAAATGAAGTCAAATGAAATGAAGAGAATTGAATTGAAATAAAATTAAGTGAAATAAAATTAAGTGAAATTAAGTTAAATTAAATGAAGTGAAATGAAATATAATGAAATGAAATGAAATGAAGTGAAATGAAGTGAACTTCAATTAAATTAAGTTAAATGACCATAAAATTAAGTTAAATGACCGTAAAAATATTTAAAAAATGACCGTAAAATAAATGAAAATAAATGAAATGAAATTAAATTAAAGTAAAATAAATGAAATGAAATTAAAAGAAATGAAAAGAAAATAAAATAAAATAATTTACCCTAAAATAATTTAAATTAACTTGAATTAAATTAAGACATATATAATTGCAATGTGTGTAAATGAAATTAATTAAGGGAGATAAATTAAAATAGCTATGGAAATGGTAATTGATGTTAATTAATTTTAGTGAATGTTGTTGAAGTAAATTAATTTTAGTTAATAAATGGAAATGGTTGTGGTGAATGTAATTTATTCTTCTGGACATTTACACATTTTATTTGTAAATGTTATTATATTTCTCCTATAATTATGTAATTGCTACGAACTAATAATGTTGTGTTCTATTTTGCAGATGAGCGCTGACGGGAGGCCCGTTAAGAAAGGTCGCAATGTACGTGCCAGGGGTGTTAGTTGGTCCTCGAGGCAGGGCCGAAGCAGTAAGAACGGCGAAGATCAGTTGCCTGTGACTGCAGTAGATGACGATGTACCTTTTGAGCCACATATTCCTAGATCCCCCGCACGGTTTGATCATACAGACACCTGGGATGGTCAGGATCTGAACCTTCTCGTTGATGGAGAAGGGGATTCATTTCGGGAAGAAGAGAACTGGGATTCAATGTTTGATGTCGAGGATGATGTTCCAGTACCTTGATAGGCATTTGTTCCTTATGTTAAACCATTTGATTAAACGTAATTGAATATGCATTTTTTACTTTCTTACTTCTAAGTAATCAATTTCCCTTTCTTACTTCTAAGTAATCAATTTTAAATTACTCTAGAACATGTACTAGCGATTTTCAACATTTCACCAAAAAAAATCATTTATTCAATACTGCGGTTTTCCCAGTAATGGAGGTGTACATGCCCGACCGGGTTGTGCGCCAGCTTGGTTTCGTGCAGGGGATACCGCATAGCTCTAGAATTCTCCCGGAGCCTTGCACCAGACCCGCTGATCCATCAGGATATTCAGTGTCCTACTCAGCGACGTTGCAGTTGTTCATATGGGACTCGCGTAGCACGTGGCACCACGCTCAGCTAGACCAGTTTGAGTCTGCCACCGTGCCACATGAATCCACCATCGATTACGAGGACTGGTTCATGACTCATTCTCATCCCCTAATAGTCAATCCTGAACCAGAAGCTTCCAGATGTGGATCTGACTCGACGGCGCTCGACTTAGTAGTAAGTTTTCCAACGATAATGCATTCCAGTTCGTTAGATTTAACCTATTCCATATTCTATAATACATGTTCAATATTCTAATATGTGTTCCCCTCTACCCAGTTGCTGGAAGAAATGGTGCGCGAATTGGATCCTTTTGACTCTGCAAATATTCAGGACATATCCTTCACCCGTGCGAAGGAGTTGCTGGCCGCGTTGATCTCCCGTTGTGTTGAGTATCGTAGCCGCCACCGCGGTGAACCCGTCCCGTAGGGCAACCTTATTTATGTCATGTTTTATTGTAATCACATTGTCTGAATTGAGTTATTGTAATGTTTTATTTATGCAGATCGGATTGTTTCCTTTTTACTGTTCATTAGTTTATTTCAGAAGGAGTGCTTACGTTTAATGAAACAACCCCGTCTGCATCACACATGCACATAGTATTCCGTGAGTCGAACGCAGTATACAACTGCAATATGCATGAACTTGTGCGAACCAGAAGGCGCGAACCGGATGACGCGAACCGGAACGCGCGAACTAAATAGAATCATTTGAAGAAAAAAACTGGAATGTTTTGTTAATTACATAGAGTGATTCGAAAATATTGCTCGTATTAATTAACTTGTAACTATCATAAATAATTATTTATTGTTTGGATAGAAAAAATGGAATGTTTTGTTAGGAATTTGTTTTACACGTTATACCATTTTATTAGAAGTAATTGAATATGTAACTTATTATATTTCACATTTAATTTCTATATTTGTTATATATTCTTCCCGTAATTAAATAATTGTTAGGCTAATAGTTTTAATTCATATATTACTTTCGAGTTAAAAGTAAAAACTTTACTCTTAACTCCGAATTGAAATCCGCTTGAAAGTGATGTTATCCTATACACCCCCATTGTATTCCCCAAATACGTAACAAAATATTTAAGAACAATCGACTATAAGAACATATTGGTAATCATTTTCAATTTCCGTTACTTCTGAGTAATCAACTTTAAATTACTCTAGAATGTGTATTAGCGATTTTCAACATTTCACCAAAAAAATCATTTATTCAATATTTCTATATTTAGGAAAGAATAACAAAAATAATACTACTCGTAATTCTAAATTGAAATCCGCTCAAATGTGATGAAACCCTTTAATTTTTTTAAAATTAAGTACACTAACAATTACGTTGGCCTTTACAAAGAAATTAAAATAATAATAATAACTTTTCCTTCATTAAATCAATTAATTAATAATAATAACTTCATTTCTTATCATGAAATTAAAATAATAACATATAATCAACTCTTAATGATGAAATCTATAACAATAAAAATTAATTGAAATGCAATATTACATACAAAATGAAGTGTAATATAACTACATTTTAACTTTTCATAAAATATCATATCTATATTAATGATGAAATAAAATACAATCTTCTATTAAACAACTTATAATTCATAACTTTAAAATTAAAATTATATTACATATCAACTAATAAAATTAATAATAACGTAATTATGTAATAATTAATAAATAAAATAATAGTAATTGTGAGAACCAGAAATCTGAGGTGAGAACTGGAAATCTGAGGCGAGAACCGGGTGGCAAGAATCGGAACGCGAGAACCGGACAGCCGAGAACCGGACGGCGAGAACCGGACAACCGAGAACTGGACGGCGAGAACTTGACAGCCGAGAACCGGACAGCCGAGAACCAGACGGCCGAGAACCGGACAGCCGAGAACCGGACGGCGAGAACCGGAGGCGCACCACCGCCGCCGCACCACCTCCGGCCGCCGCCGATAGTATTACTAACAATTAGCTCCTAATAATTACTAACAATTAAGGGTAATCCCCATTAACTCAACAATTTATTTTTCCTTTACAATATACTGAAATTAGTATATTTATAGTATAAATACAGGGCGTAAACTAGTAAAATACATGGTGTGTTATAGTGATTCACTTTTCATTTCACATTTTCCGATTATACTTCATGCATGTACTTTCCCTTTTTTTTTACTTTTCACCTTCTCCGATTACACCCCCTGTACTTTCCCCTTCCTTTTCTTTTCACTTTCTCCAATTATACCAATGTACTGGCGGAGAAGGTGAACGTCTACCTAGTTGAACTCGCCGTCTTCTCGCCTCTCAACATCGACAAGCCATTGTGGGAAATCCACCTCTTGACTGCACATAAAGTTGCTCCGGGTTCACCAAGCGCTCAGAGATGGCGTTTCTTTGATGTCTCTGTTCAGTGCTCCGATGATAAATTATAAAATACTTTATTAACGGTGCACTGATATCACATCAATGTCACATTTTATCAATGATGATGGTTACGATATATAGAGCTATAACAAACCAAAGTCTAATTGGAATGTGATTCT
>JAUOBV010041718.1:0-14089 GCA_032360425.1 Rubia occidens
CACTGTGGGAGTTTGGGGACTCTAGAGGGGACTCTTAATATTAAGAGTCCCCCATTGCACATGGCCTAAGTACTTACTCGCTGGAAAAGTTCAAGAAAGTCATCATAGAGAATAGAACCCAATATTATGGCATCGCACGAAAGATGAGACAATAAATGTACGTTTTCTTAGCAAAATTAGCACCTCTTTTTATATCCTTTTATTAGTGGTTAGTTAGACTATTGAGTGTTTTACATGATGGGGGGGTTAAAATCACTTAGTGTGGTTATTCGCAATAACTTGGCTATTTTGTGAAGCATTTGTAGTCTAACGGGTTTTTTCTCTATGAGTTCGTCAAAATTGCCTATTTTATGAGTTTAATCGAAGAACATCATTGGAGAAGGGCATTTGGAAGAATGGTAGTAGATGGAAGAACAATCGAAAGGCTAGTAGTAGATTGAAGGTCATTCAATAAAATTGTAGAATGTTGAAGTGATCCTAAGAAAGAAAGAATCAAAAGGAACGAGGAAAGGCTCAAGGAAATGGACAGTGTAAACCTACACGGTCTGTACAGCTCAGAAGACCAAGAAATAACAGGCAAGAAATGAACAGTGTAATCCTACACAGTCTGTGCCTATCAGTTTACTTGCAATCATATCCCAGAGAATAGACTGTGTAAACCTGGACGGTCTGTGCTAGAAAACAAGGCACGATCTATGTCGCGTGTTGACTAGGATTTTAGCCAACGGTTTGTTTCCATCACTTTTTAATACCAAATTGTATAATTTCCTTGTTACTTGTAGATTCCATAGGATTTTGTCTCTCAGTACCGGTGCCTAGCAAACAAAGACACGTATACAATTAAGGCATTTTGGAAGAACATTAGTATTCAAACTGCAAACATCATTGATAATAATAGTAACCTCATTCAAAATTATAGAAACATTACCAAAAGTACAAAAAAGTTCAAATGATGATCGTATTACTATTTGATTCAGAAAAGCTCATCTAGAACTCAATAAACGTCAGTATTCAAACTACAAACATCACTTCTTAAAATAATAACTTCATTTAGAAATATAGAAACATCACCAGAATTACTAAACACTAGATATTCATACTACTATGTAATTCAAAAAAACTCGTCCAAGAGCTGAATAAATACTAACCGATTTTATAGGGTTTTATTGGCCATTTTAGAAAATAATAGGGCTAGTTTTATATTTTGCCCTTAATTTTACTTTTATAAACGCAATCCAAATCAGCCGGTGCATTAATTCTTCCCGTCGCTATTCCGGTGCCTTAAATTTGCATTGAATGGGGGCTCGACCGCATATACAACCCACATCTCAGAATCATCAACCTCAGGCAGTCATTCGCAAGATGCTTCAAAATTCATTTATGGTCGCATGGTATCTCTAGTACTTACGCCCTTATCAGGACGTTCATCTCGATGGCACCCTCAATGGCAAAGACTATCATAGGCGATTCGCATGCGGAAGGATAGCCTGCCATCTGTGAGGCCCTCTGAGGGTGATTTGAGGTAAATTTAAGCGAGGTGGTAGAATATTATAACTTTCTGGTTGTGGAGTTGTAAGATAGCATGATATCAAAGTTAATAAAAGTACCCATTACACAACTTTTAAATTGAGCATGAATTGATGAAGTAGGCAGACGTGTGAATTAAAAAACGAGGGGAGGATAAAGAGATAGACACTGCATGACTTCAAGTTTCTTTCTACTTTGAGTCTTACTAGAAAAAAAAATTCTAGCTAAAAGTTCTCAGAAATCTCTCTCTCGAGTTCAGACCATTAATTATAACAGCACAAAAGCTGATATTGAAGAAGGGGAAAATAACGTAGGCAGTGGATCCAGAGAAACACTTGATTTAATAATACCCTTAAAAGCTTAACTCATTTGTTTTTCATCCTAATACTAAGTGGATTGGTATATCTTTCTAGTGGCGGATTCATAAGCAAGTGCGACATACAAGAAAATAAAACAATTCATTATAGAGCTATTAAATTGCACGGCGCACACACACGCACACACTATCCTCTATATATCTTCTTCTGAGGTTAAAATACATAATTATCTCTTTTTTTTCTCATCCAAGTTGCTCAACATTTAAAATACATAAAATCTAGTAATAAAATTGGATAACTTTTTTAACATATATTTTCATGCAATATACATGCCACAATAAATGAAGCGCGTCTGAAGAACGTGCATATTTGCACAGTACGATGTCTGCACGTATATAATTAATTATAAAGCTATTTCACTGAATTCACGTTGGTTTTAGTTTGACTAGATTACTCAATAGAGGAAAAGTCAGTACTGGAAAAAAAGAAAAAAAGTGTTCATTAAACTGATAATCATGAACACATTTTTTTCTCTATTTATTCATATAAACTAAATATAATTAATTTTAAAATAGAAAATGATTAGATCACATTTAGTGAAGTGCATAAAATTAATAAAACTACTCACATTATTTATTTTATGGAGGAAACTAAAAGTAATAAACATAACACATATATATTACACATTATTGATTTTATATATAATATCAATTTCACTACACACATAAATATATTACTCTTCTTCTTATTTGTTTTTTTCTATTTTTTTTTTGAAAAACTATTTCACATAAACTAAAATATAAAAACAGAGTTCTCGGATCGACAACAAACACTATAATTCTATTACATATAATCAAAGACTTTTTTCACAATATGACTAATTTTTTTTTTATAAAAGCAAACCAACGGACAAGAACATTTGATTAGCCAGTGAGTTCCTCATGTCGTCAGTCTGGCGCCTTAAAGTTGCACTGAATGGAATCCCAGCTGCACGTACAACCCATATCTCGGAATCATCGACCACTAACACTCATTTGATGAGAAGATTCAAGATCCATTTATAGTCTCCCGTATCTATGGTACATTCGGCCCTTTCGGGAGGGAAGTTATGGTGTTCCGGAAGTGGTGTAGATTGACACCAGTGATGGTTGAACTTGAGCTGGGCGCAACGAGGTAGCCATTATCTGCGGGAGATGCTGAGGGGTGATTTGGGTGGGTGGTGGAATGGTACAACTTTGTATAAAAGATACCCACTACCACCAGCTCTTAAATGGGTGGGTGGTGGAATGGTACACCTTTGTATAAAAGATACCCACTACCACCAGCTCTTAAATAGCACTTCCCCACACACTTCACCAATTCATCTTCTTTTGAGTGAAAATACATAATTATCCCTTTTCCCCTCATCCATATTGCTCAACATATAATAATACATAAAATCTAGTAGTAAAATTGGAGATATTTAATGACAGATGCATCTGTGCAATATATGTGCACAATGAATGAAGCACGTCTAATAAATATAAGTTGCCATTTTCCCAAAAAATGCAGCCGCTCCCCTGAATAGGCACGAAGCATTTTCTGCGCCACCTTTTCTCCATTTTGTTAAATTCCACGATGGCGGGTAAGCTTGCCTCGACGATTTCCCCAAGTTTCGGCGAGGGTTATGGTCATTGCCCCCAGCTCAACCCACCTGAAGAGTGAAAATGGTGTTGGGATATTGGAGGATATGTAAGCAAGAAAAGAGAATTTTTCAAGAAGAAGACTTAAAATCTAGTTTTATGGTTTGAGTAATGGAGGATATGTATGCAAGAAAAGTGAGTTTGAGTGGTTTGAGTGTGTGAGGAAGTGGAGTAGGGATCAATTTATAGGTGAAAATATCATTCAATCTTTCAAAACATGGCAGAACCATTTCTAAATTATGGCTAAGAGTCGCAAGTCGTAGTTAGGCTCACGGCTTTCGGCAACTCACTTCCCCACATGTGCTACCAGACACCTTTGTAAGGACAGGTGGAGTATTCCAATCCACCGTTGTCCTCTATTGTGCCATTCCAGGACAATAGAGAGGCTTTTTACGACTATCTCCGCCATTGGAATCACTAGTAAAGCCACAAAATTCTATATATTTGTGTTTGAAATGAAGAATAAAAAAAATAAAACAAGGGTTTAAGTTGTCCACATAGGGGTGATCAGGGGAAAATTGAGGTGGGCGGTGGAATGCTATTACTTTCTAGTGGCAGATTTATAATCTAGTGCAGCATAAAAGATAATAAAAGCATAGCTTTTAAATTGCACGTGCACACGAGCTTTCACCAATTCATCTTCTTTTGAGTTAAAATAGATAAATATCATTTTCTTCCCTCGTCCATATTGCTCATCTAATGATATAAAAATTCTCGTAATAAAATTTGAAATATTTTTTGACATATATGTGCATGCAATATGCTTGCCACAATGAATTAAGCACGTCTAATAAATACACGTGCCCAATTACCCAACAAACACTGTCTCGCTCCCGTGAATGGGAACGAAGCATTGTCTGGGCCACCTTTTCCCCATTTAGTTAACTTTCGTGAGGACAGAGAATGATGCCTCGACCATTTCCCAAAGTATTGGCAAGGGTTCCGGTCATAGCCCCCATTTCCACCCACCCGCGGAGTGAAATGGAGTTTGGATTTTAGAGGATATGTAAGAAAAAAAATTAAGTTACAATTTTTTTTGTTTTTCGATAAGAAGAAGAATTAAAATAGAGTTTGATGGTTTGGATAATGGAGGATATGTATGCAAGAAGAGTGAGTTTAAGTGTGTGAGGAAGTGAAGTGAGTAGGGGTCAATTTATAAGTGAAAAGATCATACAATCTTTCAAAATGTGGCAGAACCATTTCTAATTTATGTCTAAGAGTTGCGAGTTGTAGTTGGGCTCATGAATTTCCACCACCTATTTTCCCACATGCATTGGCGTACGCCTTTGTAAAGGCAGGTGGAGTTTTCCAACCCACTGTTTTCTTTCATTGTGCATTCCCGGACAATGGAGAGGCTTTTTTTGGGTTTGTCCTTGGTTGATGGTTGGGTCTCCGACCATCTCCACCATTGGAAGCATTCGTAAAGCCACGAATTTCAATATTTTGTGTTTGAAATGAAGAAGAAAAAAGAAAACAGAGGTTTTGATTGTCCTTGTATGGGTGATCAGAGCCAAATTGAGTTGGGCGGTAGAATGGTCATACTTTCCAGTGGCAGGGTTATAATCTAGTGCATCATAAAAGATAATAAAAGCACGGCTCTTAAATTGCACATGCACACGAGATTTCACCAATTCATCTTCTTTTGAGTTAACATACATAATTATCCTTTTCTTCCCTCATTCATATTGCTCAACATATAATGATATATAAATTTATGTAGTAAAAGAGGAAATCATTCATATTGCTCAACATATAATGATATATAAATTTATGTAGTAAAAGAGGAAATATTTTTGGACATATATGTGCGTGCAATATGCGTGCCACAATAAATTAAGCACGCCAAGTAAATATATGTCTATTTTCCGAGCAAATGTTGTTGTGCTCCCCTGAACGGGCACAAAGCATTATTTGGGCCACCTCTTCCCTGTTTATTTAACTTCCATGATGGAGGGGACCGATCATTGCCCCCAACTCCACCCACTTGCGGAGTAAAAATGGAGTTTGGATATTGGAGGATATGTAGCAAGAAATGTTAGTTACAAAATTTTCAAGTTATTCGATAGGAAGAATATTTAAAATGGAGTTTAATGGTTTGAATAATTGAGGATATGTATGCAAGAAGAGTGAGTTTGAGTGTGTTAGGAAGTTAAGTGACTAGGGGTCAATTCATAGGTGAAAAGATCATTCAATCTTTCAAAAAATGGCAGAACCATTTATAAATAACGTCTAAGAGACGCGAGTCGTAGTTGGGCTCATGGCTTTCAGCAACCCACTTCCTCATTCGCGCTGCCAGATAACTTTGTAAGGACAGGTGGAGTTTTCCAACCCACCGTCATGCTTCATTTTGTCATTCTGTGACAATGGAGAAACTTTTGTTGGGTTTCTCCTCGGTTGATGGTTAGGTCTCCAACCATATCCGCCATTGGAAGGACTGGTTAAGCGACAAATTTTAATATTTTTTTTGTTTGAAATTAAGAAGAAAAAGAAAACAAGGGTTTTAATTGTCCTCGTACGAGTGATCAAGGGAAAATTGAGGTGGTTGGTGGAATGGTACTACTTTCCATTTGCAAATTTCTAATCTAGTTCACCATAAAATATAATAAAAGCACAACTCTTAAATTGCACGAGCACACGAGCTTTCACCAAATCATCTTCTTTTGAGTTAATATACATAACAATCCTTTTCTTCCCTCATCCATATTTCTCAACATGTAATCATATATAAATTCTCTTAATAAAATTGGAAATATTTTTTGACATATATGTGCATGGAATATGGGTGCCATAATTAATTAAGCACGTCTAATAAATAAACGTCCATTTTCCCAGCAACCGCTGTTGCGCTCCCATGAATAGGCATGAATCATTATGTGGGTCACCTTTTCCCTATTCAGTTAACTTCCATGATGGCGGGGAAGCTTGCCTCGGCCGTTTCCCCAAGTTTCGGTGAGGGTTCCGATCATTACCCCCAGCTCCCCCCACTTGCGGAGTGAAAATGAAGTTTTGATATTGGAGGATACTAAGCTAGAAAAGTGAGTTACAATTTTTTTGTTTTTCGATAGGATGAAGATTTAAAATGTAGTTTAATGGTTTGAATAATGAAGGATATGTATGCAAGAAGAGTGAGTTTGAGTGTGTTAGGAAGTTAAGTGAGTACGGGTCAATTCATAGGTGAAAAGATCATTCAATCTTTCAAAACATGGCAGAACCATTTCTAAATAACGTCTAAGAGCCGCAAGCCGTAGTTGGGCTTAAGACTTTCAGCAACCCACTTCCCCATTCGCGCTGCCAGACGTCTTTGTAAGGATAGGTGGAGTTTTCCAACCCACAGTCGTCATTCATTGTGCCATTCTGGGACAATGGAGAATCTTATATTGGGTTTCTCCTCGGTTCATGGTTGGATTTCCGATCATGTCCGCCATTGGAAGAACTGGTAAAACGATAAACTTTTATATATTTTTTTTGAAATTAAGAAGAAAAAAGAAAACAAGGGTTTTAATTGTCCTCGTAAGGGTGATCAAGGGCAAATTGAGGTGGTCAGTGGAATGGTACTACTTTCCATTGGCAAATTTCTAATGTAGTTCATCATAAAATATAATAAAAGCACAGCTCTTAAATTGCACGTGCACACGAGCTTTCACCAAATCAACTTATTTTGAGTTAATATACATAACTATCCTTTTCTTCCCTCATCCATATTTCTCAACAGGTAATGATATATAAATTCTCTTAATAAAATTGGAAATATTTTTTGACATATATGTGCATGCAATATGCGTGCCTTAATTAATTAATCACATCTAATAAATATACGTCCATTTTCCCAGCAAACGCTGTTACGCTCCCCATAATGGGAATGAAGCATTTTTTGGGTCACCTTTTCCTTGTTTAGTTAACTTCCATGATGGCGGGGAAGCTTGCCTCGGCCATATCCCCAAAGTTCGGCGAGGGTTCCGATCATTACCCCCCAGCTCCACCCACTTGCGGAGTGAAAATGAAGTTTTGATATCGGAGGATATCTAAGTTAGAAAAGTAAGTTACAATTTTTTTTATTTTTCGATAGGAAGAAGATTTGAAATGGAGTTTGATGGTTTGAATATATGTATGCAAGAAGAGTGAGTCTGAGTGTGTAAGGAAGTTAAGTGAGTAGGGGTCAATTCATAGGTCAAAATATCATTCAATCTTTCAAAACATGGCAGAACCATTTCTAAATAATGTCTAAGAGCCGCGAGCCATAGTTGGAATTACGGCTTTCAGCAACCCACTTCCCCATTCAAGGTGCCAGACGCCTTTGTAAGATAGGTGGAGTTTTCCAACCCACCGTCGTCATTCATTTTGCCATTCTAGGACAATGGAGAAGCAGTTGTTGGGTTTCTTCTTGGTTGATGGTTGGGTTTCCGACCAAGTCCGACATTGGAAGCACTGGTAAAGCTACAAATTTTCCTATTTTTTTGTTTGAAATTAAGAAGAAAGAAGAAAACAAGAGTTTTAATTGTCCTCGTAAGGGTGATCAAGGGCAAATTGAGGTGGTCGGTGGAATGGTACTACTTTCCAATGGCAAAGTTCTAATCTAGTTCACTATAAAATATAATAAAAGCACAGCTCTTAAATTGCACGTGCACACGAGCTTTCACGAAATCATCTTCTTTTGAGTTAATATACATACCTATCATTTTCTTCCCTCATCCATATTTCTCAACATGTAATGATATATAAATTCTCTTAATAAAATTGGAAATATTTTTGACATATATGTGCATACAATATGCGTGCCCTAATGAATTAAGTACATCTAATAAATATACGTCCATTTTCCCAGCAAACGTTGTTGCGCTCCCCAAAATGGGCATGAAGCATTATTTGGGTCACCTTTTACCTGTTGAGCTAACTTCCATGATGGCGGGGAAGCTTGCCTCAGCCATTTCCCCAAGTTTCGGTGGGGGTTGTTATCATTACCCCCAGCTCCACCCATTTCAGGAGTGAAAATGAAGTTTTGATATTGGAGGATATGTAAGCCAGAAAAGTGAGTTACAATTTTTTTTTGATAGGAAGAAGATTTAAAATGGAGTTTGATGTTTTGAATATATGTATGCAAGAAGAGTGAGTTTGAGTGTGTTAGGAAGTTAATTGAGTAGGGGTCAATTCATAGGTGAAAAGATCATTCAATCTTTCAAAACAAGGCATAACCATTTCTAAATAATGTATAAGAGGCTTGAGCCGTAGTTGGGCTTACGGCTTTTAACAACCCACTTCCCCATTCGCGCTGTCAAATGCCTTTGTAAGGACAAGTGGAGTTTTCCAACCCACCGTCGTCCTTCATTGTGCTATTCTGGGACAATGGACAAGCTTTTGTTGGATTTCTCCTAGGTTAATGGTTGGGTCTCCGACCATATCTGCCATTGGAAGCACTGGTAAAGCGATAATATTTTATATTTTTTTGTTTGAAATTAAGAAAAAAAAGAAAAGAATGGTTTTAATTGTACTCGTAAGGGTGATCCAGGGAAAATTGAGATGGTCAGTGGAATGGTATTACTTTCCAGTGGAAAAGTTCTAATCTAGTTCAACATAAAATATAATAAATTCACCGCTCTTAAATTGCAGGTGCACACGAGCTTTCACCAATTCATATTCTTTTGAGTTAAAATACATAAATATCATTTTCTTCCCTCATCCATATTGCTCAACATGTAATGATATATAAATTCTCTTAATAAAATTGGAAATATTTTTTTAAATATATGTGCATGGAATATGAGTGCCTTAATTAATTAAGCACGTCTAATAAATATACGTCCATTTTCCCAGCAACCGCTGTTACGCTCCCCTGAATGGGCATGAATCATTATGTGGGTCACCTTTTCCCTATTCAGTTAACTTCCATGATGGCGGGGAAGCTTGCCTCGGCCATTTTCCCAAGTTTCGGTGAGGGTTCCGATCATTACCCCCAGCTCCACCCACTTGCGGAGTGAAAATGAATTTTTAATATTGGTGGATATGTAAGCTAGAAAAGTGAGTTGCTTTTTTTTTTTGATAAGAAGAGGAATTAAAATGAAGTTTGATGGTTTGAATAATGGAGGATATGTATGCAAGAAGAGTGGGTTTGAGGAAGTGAAGTGTGTAGGGGTCAATTCATAGGTGAAAAAATCATTCAATCTTTCAAAACATACCATAACCATTTCAGAATTTTGGCTAGGAGTCGCGAGCCGTGGTTGGGTTCACGTCTTTTGGCAACTTACTTCCCGACATGCTCTACTAGACGCCTTTGTACGAACGGTGGAGTTTTCCAACCCACATTTTTCCTTCATTGTGCCATTCCAGGACAATTGAGAGGCTTTTGTCGAGTTTCTCCTCAGTTGACAGTTAGGTCTCCGATAATCTCCGCCATTGGAAGGACTGGTAAACCCATGAATTTCTATATTTGTGTGCTTGAAATGAAGAAGAAAAAAGAAATTAGGGGTTTTAATAGTCCTCTTAGGGGTGATCAAGGGCTTATTGAGGCGGGCGGTGGATTGGTACAACTTTCCAGTTGCTGAGTTATAATTTAATGTAACATAAAATATAATAAAAGCACGACTCTTAAGTTGCACGTGCAAACACGTGCTTTCATCAATTCATCTTTTTTGGGTTAAAATACATAATTACCTTTTTTACCTCGTCCATATTGCTCAACATATTATAATACATAGAATCTAGTAATAAAATTAGAGGTATTTTTGACATATGTATGCGTGCGATATTCATGCCACAATGAATTAAGCACGTATAATAAATATACATGCCCAATTACCCGACAAACATTGTCGCGCTCCCCTTAATGGGCAGGAAGCATTGTCTGGGCCACCTTTTTCCCCATTTAGTTAACTTTTGCGATGACGGGGAAGCATGCCTCGGCCATTTACGAAGGTATTGGAAAGGTTTCCGGTCATTTCCCCAAGCTCGACCAACACCCGCAGATTGAAAATAGAGTTTGGATATGTAGGATATGTAAGGAAGAAAAGTTAGTTACAAATTTTTTTCTTTTTTGAAAAGAAGACGAATTAAAGTGGAGTTTGATGGTTTGGATAATGGAGGATATGTATGCAAGAAGGGTGAGTTTGAGTGTGTGAGGAAGTGAAGTGAGTAGGAGTAAATTTATAGGCAAAAAGATCATTCAATATTTCAAAACATGGCAGAACCATTTCTTAATTAAGTCTAAGAGTCGCGAGCCGTAGTTGGGCTCAGGGCTTTCGGCAATCCACTTCTCCACACTCGCTGCTAGACGTCTTTTTAAGGACAGGTAGAGTTTTCCAACCCACCGCCGTCCTTCATTGTGCAATTCCATGACAATGGAAAGGCTTTGGTCGGGTTTCTCCTCGGTTGACGGTTGGGTCTCTGACCATCTCCGCCATTGGAAGCACTAGTAAAACCACGAATTTCTATATTTTTGTCTTTGAAATTAAGAGAAAAAAGAAAACAGGGGTTTCGATTGTCCACCTAGGGGTGATCAGGGAAAAATTGAGGTGGGCGTTTGAATGGTACTACTTTCATGTGACAAAGTTATAATCTAGTGCAACACAAAAGACAATAAAAGAACAACTCTTAAATTGCACGTGCACACGAGCTTTCACCAATTCATCTTCTTTTGAGTTAAAATACATAATTATCCTTTTCTTACCTCATCCATATTGCTCAACATATAATGATATATAAATTCTTGTAATAAAATTAGAAATGTTTTATGACATATGTGTGTGTGCAATATGCGTGCCACAATGAATTAAGCACATCTACTAAATATATGTCCATTTTTCCAGCAAACGATGTTGTACTCCCTGGTAAAGCCATGAATTTCTATATATTTGTGTTTGAAATGAAGAAGAAAAAATAAATCAGTGGTTTTGATCATCCTCTTAGGGGTGATAAAGAGCGAATTGAGGCGGACAGTAGAATGGTACAACTTTCTAGTGGTTGAGTTATACTCTAGTGCAACATAAAATACAAAAAAGCACAACTCTTAAATTGCACGAGCACACGTGCTTTCATTATTCATCTTCTTTCGATTTAAATACATAATTGTCCCTTTTTTCCCTTGTCCATATTGCTCAACATATAATAATACAGAGAATCTAGTAATAAAATTAGAGATATTTTTAACATACCTGTGTGTGCAATAATCATGCCACAATTAATTAAGCACATATAATAAATATACATGCCCAATTACCTAACAAACACTGTCGCTCTCCCATGAATGGTCATGAAGCATTGTCTGTGCCACCTTTTCCCCGTTCAGTTAACTTTCGCAATGGTGGGGAAGCATGCCTCAGCCATTTCCCAAAGTATTGGTTAGAGTTCTGGTCATTGCCCCCAGCTCCACCCACCACCCACCCGCGGAGTGAAAATAGAGTTTGGATATTAGAGGATATGTAAGGAAGAAAAGTGAGTTACAATTTTTTGTTTGTTTTTCGTTAAGAAGAAGAATTAAAATGGAGTTTGATCATTTGGATAATGGAGTATATGTATGCAAGAAGAGTGAGTTTGCGTGTGTGAGGAAGTCAAGTAATTAAGGGTCAATTTATAGCTGAAAAGATCATTCAATCTTTCAAAACACTATAGAGTTATTTCTAAATTACGTCTAAGAGTCGCGATTTGTAGTTGGGCTCACGGTTTTCGGCAACCCAGTTCCCCACATGGGCTTCCAGACGCCTTTGTAAGGACAGGTGGAGTTTTCCAACCCACTGTTGTCTTTCATTGTTCCATTCCGGGACAATGGAGAGGTTTTTGTCGGGTTTCTCCTCAGTTAACGGTTGGGTCTCCGACCATCTCCGTCATTGGAAGCAGTGGTAAAGCCACAAATTTCTATATTTTTGTGTTTGAAATGAAGATGAAAAAATAAATCAGGGGTTTTTATAGATCCTGTAGGGGTGATCAAGGACAAATTGAGGCGATTCGTGGAATGGTACAACTTTCCAGTTCCAGAGTTATAATGATATGAATCTCCTTGCGAGGATTCTGGATTGCGGAAAATTGAATATTTATTTATTTTAGGATCTCGCCCAACTCAAATAAATGCACGAATCGCAGCGTCTAGCCTGCAGGGTACACTCAACTTGACTTATGAGCATCTAGCCCACAGGGTACACTTACAAGGTTTCTCTATAAACGTCTAGCCCGCAGGGTACGAATATAAAGGAAATTGAAACTTAAATAGCCCGCAGGTTTAAGCAACAATGAAGATAATGAGAATGTCTCAAAAGTCTGAATATAATTGATGAATAATGTAATGAAAATCTCGGCCAACCCTCTTTAAATAGAGGAGAAAATCGGCCAACTAGGAAACCTAATCACAATCAGAATCTGAATCAATCTCATGGCAGCTTAAGGAAGCTAAAATCATATCTAACTAAAATACCAAAAATCAAACCTATGACCTTATCTCGGCCGAGTATGAGCTAGCAGTAGACTAGATAAATATTACCTTATCTAATCTTACCAAATATAATTCTAATCAGAATAAAACTGAATATGCTAAACCCTAATGGACTGTCATTATTTTTTAACAGTACACTAAGGCCCACGTGTCCGAAATCTATCAGTCCAAAACCCAAAATAAAATTAATGTTACAATGTTCACACTACCTCATTAAAAAAAACCAATGGGAAAAAGAGTAGTGTTCTTCATAATGTCTTCGGTTGATCGAAAAGCTTGGATAAGTAATCCCAGTATTTGCTGACTTCTTCTTAAGTTCTTCATCATGTAGGTGATTAATCAAAGCATTCAATGCGGCATCTCTAAATTTCATTCTTGACCTTGTCATAGGTCAAGCCATGTCACTTAGAGAATCACGAACACAACCCTTGAATGTTTGATAAAGACGTGGAATGTTTTCATTTATGGTGTCGGTTGTCTCAGGATCTCCATCAAAGGTTCTTGTAGCAATATATAAATTGATCTCCAATTGCCACCCAAATTTCGCAAACCCTTCAAAGGATGGATGAAACTTGTACTCCCATTTGGTTTAGAAATATTGGCACTCAACCAATTGACACATTTTTTTTTGAAAAGTAAAATGAGTAGAAGAAATTATATGGGGAGGGTAAAAAGTAAATTGAGCGGATGAAATTAATTTTAATTTTGTCAAAAGAAGAAAATGATAATATTAAAAGATCACACAAAAAAAAACGTCAATATAAAAAAATTCGAGGGAGTAACAAATATATAAAGTCAATAGTACAGCCCTTCAAATTGGCCATGTGAAAGAGGTGCTTATGCACCAAAAGGTAGACTAAAAAGAAACTCTTGGGTATCTCTTGCCAAAAGTAGAAGCTAATGAAATCATTTGTGCATAAGCTAAAAGAATGATTTAAGGCTGCAGGCTGATGGGAATGGAGTGTGTGTTTAGGAATGTGGTGCGTGAAATGAGTGTGTACACATGAAGGGGCGTGAAAATAGACCCATAATTCGCGGATCAAGCGGGTTATCTAATTTTAAATTTATATGGGTATGGGTAAAATGGGTAATGAGTCAAGTGGGTAGTTGAAAAATATGGGTTGAATGAGTTGGGTTTGTGGGTTGACCGC
>JAUOBV010041813.1:0-14088 GCA_032360425.1 Rubia occidens
TTCTGATTAGACTTAGATTTGGTAAGATTAGATAAGGTAATATTCTTCAAGGTTATTTGGAGAAGAATTCGAATAGATTACATTTATTTTAGGATTTCTAGTTAGATATGGTATTATCTTCTTAAAGATATCATAAGTCAAATCAATTTCCAATTGTAATTAGGGTTTATGGCCGAAATCCACCGTATAAATAAAGGGGGTCGTCTGAGACATTCATCATTTTGATCAATAATATATTAAGCATTTTAGAATTATACTCATTGCTTGCGAGTGTCTGCATTGTTGCTTAATCCTGCAGGTTGATTAATTATCAATACATTCAATTTGTGAACTAATCCTGCGGGCTAGTTAGCTTCACTTATCTTGAGAATTGAGAAATCCCAAGGGCTAGTTGATCTATTTTAATCTGGCTATACTAGGGTTTGCAAAATCCCTTGTTTAGTTAAAGGTATAAAATTCAACAATCCAGAGTTTTTACAAGGAGATTCATATCAGAAGCGATTATGTTACATATTTATTTTTATGTTAGGAGCAAATACATTACCTATTAGTTATCATATTTACTTGTTTTGCACGAAATCTACATAATATTTTGTTAGTCATAGAAATTATAGGAATTCGTTAAGTTAGACATAATCTACACTCAACCAATAAAAGGCAACACATATCGTTAATAAAATATCACATTTTACTCTTTGGAAATCAAGCATACGTGGAAATATTTTATGGTATTATTGCAAGAAATATTATTCATTAGTTTTTATCATTCACTTAGAATTACTTACGACTGGTATGGTTTTATTTTAACAAACAAATAATAAATTAAAACTCGTCATATCGAATTTACTAACAAATAATCACACAAGAAATTAAGTTTATAACACCTAATGTTGGTTGGTAATTTTATCATCCAAACCTTTAGTTATATTTGACCAATAGGCAAAAGTTCCATTTTATAATAGAGGGAACAAAATGTTAAACCATAAAACACAAAAAAGATTTGAGGTATTCAGAATAAATGATTAAAAAAAGAACCCCACCTAAATGAATTTATATTGATTAGAAATCAATGTGCATAAGACGGGCGGTAAACGTGCCTATCGGTTGGATATAAGTTCGAGAATAATTAAAATACAAAAATAGGTAAAACTCACATGAGAAACTTTCCTTTTTTGTAGATGCAATGAGACACTGAGCTAGTTTCAAATTTTCAACATTCTCATTCAATTTTGGCCCATATGTAGCATTCATGCTTCATGTATTACAACATTAGCACGTGAGAATAATGGTTTCTACCAATCTTACAATAGCCTTCTCAGGTCTAAATAACATAGTACCTGGAATACTTTGGAATGTTCGCAGTTTATGGCCGCGTGGTACACGCTATACTACATTTTTTAAAGAGTGCTTAAAGTATCAAACAACAACTTGGGACAATCTCCTCATCTCATGCCAACAATGGAGTAACTTGATTCTGTGGAATCCTCAGCTTCACATATGGAGCATCACAATGTCTTCATCCTCTCTTCATAGTTTTTTCCAAACAATTAGATGTCTTCATCCTTACTAGAGATTCCCTGGCAACAAGAGTAGCTGTAGACTCATAGTCTCCACTGGCCGCCATCAGCTGGTGGAGTCGCCAATTGATATGAGTTTTTCCGACACAAGAACGACATTGTAAAATATTTATTTTGATGTTAGGAGTGAATAAATTGCCTATTCATTAACATATTTTGTTGCATTGAACAAAATATGCAAAGTATTTGGTTAGTTATAGAAATTATAGGGATTTGTTAAGTTCGACTTAATCTGTACCCGGCCTATAAAAGGCAGCATATATTGTAAATAAAATTATCATAATATAATCTTTGGAAATAAAACATACGTGAATTTTTTTATGGTAACAGGGCAAGGAATATTATTCATTAGTTTTAAATATTCACTTTGAATTACCTATCAATTGTATGAGGGTACAAAATTTTGAGCCATAAAACATAAAAGGTTTTGAGTTATTTAGAATAAATAATTAGAAACAAAAAAACCCCACTTAATCACATTAAATTTATTTGAAATCAATGTGCATAGGTCGAGCGTAAAAGTGCATGTGTGTTGGATACAAGTTTGAGAATAATTAAAAAGCACAAAAGGGAGAAACTCACATGAGAAACTCTCCTTTCTGTTGTTGCACTGAGACATTGAGCTAGTTTCAATTTCTCAATGTCCTCGTCAGGATCAATCCGGTTTTGTTCCTTATGTAGTATTCCAACTTCATTCCTTACAACAATCGCTCATGATATTAATGGTTTATACCAATCATACAATAGCCTTCTCAGTCCTAGATAACATAGTACCTGGAATGCTTTGGATTCATCAGAGCTTATGGCCACATGGTACACGCTACATGGATTTTTGTAAGAGTACAAACAGTATCAAATAACAACTTTGGACAATCTCTGCATCTCAGAGTGACAATGGAGTAACCTAAGTCCACGTAATCCTCAACTTCCACATATGGAGCATCACAATGCTTCATACTCTCTTCATAGACTTTTTCAAACACTTTGATGTTTTCATCATCACTAGATATGTCCTAGAAGCAAAACAGCTTCCTGAGTCGCAGTCTCTGTCAGTTGCCATCAACTGGTTCAGTCGCCTATTGATTAAGTTTTTCTGGCACAAGAGCGATTATGTTACATATTTATTTTAATAATAGGAGCGAATACATTACCTATTAGTTAGCATAATTTGTTGTTTTGCACAAATTCTGCATAATATTTGGTTAGTTATAGAACTTATAGGGATTTGTTAAGTTAGACTTAATCTACACTTAGTCAATAAAAGGCAACACATATTATTAATAAAATATCATATTTTACTCTTCAAAAAGCAAGCATACGTGGAAATCTTTTATGCTATCAAATCAAGAAATATTATTCAATAGTTTTCATCATTCACTCCAAATTACTTATCACTTGTACGGTTTTATTGTAACAAACAAATTATAAATTAAAACTCATCAAATCAAATTTACTAACAAATAATCACACAAGAAATTAAATTTATTGCACTGAAATTTGGTTGGCAATTTTATCATCCAAACCTTTAGTTATCGGTGACTGATAGGAAAAAGGTCAATTTATAATAGAGGAAACAAAATGTTGAACCATAAAACACAAAAGGCTTTGAGTTATTTAGAATAAATAATTAAAAATGAAAAACCCCACCGAAATCCATTTAAATTTATTTGAAATCAATGTGCATAGGTGGGGTGGTAAACGCGCATATGGATTGGATATAAGTTTTAGAATAATTAAAATGCAAAAAATGGGAGAAACTCACATGAGAAACTTTCCTTTCTGTTGTTGCACTGAGATATTGTGCTAGTTTAAATTTTTCAACAACCTCATCAAGGATCAACTCGCTTTTGTGGCTTATGTAGAATTCTTGCTTCATGCAATTCAACATTAGTAGGTGATAAGATTTGTTTATACTAATCATACAATAGCCTTCTCAGATTAAAATAACATAGTACCTGGAATACTTTTGGCAGTTTGGAGTTTCTGGCTGCGTGGTGCACGCTATACTGCATTTCTGTAAGAGTGCATACAATATCAAACAACAACTTGGGATGATCGCTGCATCTCACGGCAACAATGGAGTAACTTGATTCCTCCCAATCCTCAACTCCACATAAGGAGCATCACAATGCTTCATCCTCTCTTCATAGATTTTTCCAAACACTTTGAAGTCTTCATCCTTATTAGCTATGTCGAGGAAAAAGAACATCTATACGACTCGTAGTCTCCTCGACCGCCATTAGATGGTTGAGTCGCCTATCGATATGAGTTTTTCCGGCACAAGAGAGAGTTTGTAACACATCTATTTTGATGTTAGGAGCGAATAAATTACCAATTACTAAGCATATTTTGTTCCATGCACAACATCATCAAAATATTTGGTTAGTAGTAGAAATTATAGAGATTTGTTAATTTCGACTTAATCTGTACCCGACCTATAATAGGCAGAACATATTGTTAATAAAATTATCGTATTATAATTATTGGAATTCAAACGTACGTGGAATTGTTTATGGTATCAGGGCAAGAAATATTATTATTCACTAGTTTTAATTATTCTCTCTGAATTACCTATCAATTGTATGATTTATTTTAACAAATAAATAATAAATTAAAATCATGAAATAAATTAACTTACAAATAATCACACAAGAAATTAAGTTTGTAACACAAAAAGTTGGTTTGTAATTTTATCATCCAAACCTTAATTTATATTTGACCAATGAGAAAAAAAAGTGTATTTATAGTTGAGGGAACAAAATGTTGAGCCCTAAAACACAAAAGGCTTTGAGTAATTTAGAAAAAAATAACTAGAAACAAAAAAATCACCCAAATCATTTTAAATTTATTTGAAATCAATGTGCATAGGTCTAGCGGTAAACGTGCATATTTTTTTGATACAAGTTTGAGAATAATTAAAAGGTACAAACGGGAAAAACTCGCATAAAAAACTCTCATTTCTATAGTTGCACTAGGACAATGAGCTAGTATCAATTTCTCAAAGTGCTCGTCCAGGAACTATCCGCTTTTGTGTCTTATGTAGTATTCCTGCTTCATGCATTACAACATTCGTTCATGATAATACTATATTACACCAATCATACAATAGCTTTCTCAAGCCTAGATAACATAGTACCTAAAATGCTGTGAACTCTTCGAAGTTTATGGCTGCGTGGTACAAGAGCCAAGCATTTCTGTAAGAGTGCATACTTTATCAAACAACAACTTAGGACCATCTATGAATCTCACACCAACAACAGAGTAACTAAATTTTGTGCAATACTCAACTTTCACAAATGGAGCATCACAATGCTTCATAGGCTCTTCATAGATTTTTCAAACAGTTGATGTTTCAATCCTCGCTAGATATGTCCTTGAAGCAAGAGCAACTTCCAAAATCGTAGTCTATTTTGGTCGCAATCAGCTGGTGGAGTTGCCTACCGATTTGAGTTTTTCCTGCACAAGAGCGATTTTTTTACATAGTTATTTTGATGTTAGGAGCGAATACATTACCGATTAGTTATAATATTTTGTTGTTTTGCACAAAATCTGCATAATATTTTTTTAGTTATAGAAATTATAGGGATTTGTTAAATTAGACTTAATATCCACTCGGACAACAAAAGGTAACACATATTGTTAATAAAATATCGTATTTTACTCTTCGGAAATCAAGCATACGCGGAAATGTTTTATGGTATCAGAGCAAGAAATTTTATTCATTAGTTTTTATCATTCGCTCTGAATTAGTTATTATAACAAACAAATAATAAATTAAAACTCATCAAATGAAATTTACTAACAAATAATCACACAGAATATTAAGTTTTTAGTTCTAGAAGTTGGTTGGTAATTTTATCATCCAAACATTTAGTTATATTTGATCGATAAGCAAAATGCCTGTTTATAATAGAGGGAACAAAATATTGAACCATAAAACACAAAAGGCTTTGAGTTATTACGATTAAATTATTAGAAACAAAACAAATATCACATAAATTATTTTAAATTTATTTGAAATCAATGTGCATAGGACATGTGGTAAACGTGCATATAGGTTGGATATAAGTTTGAGAATAATTAAAATGCAAAAACCGGAGAAACTCACATGAGAAACTTTCCGTGTAGTTTCACTAAGACATTGTGCTAGTTTCAAATTTTCAACATTCTCATCCAGGATAAATTCTCTTTTGTGCCTTATGTAGTATTCCTGCTTCATGCATTACAATATTAGCGTCTGATAATAATAGATTATACAATTTATAAAATATCCTTCTCAGGCCTGAATAACATAGAACCTGGAACACTTCGGACATTTTGGAGTTTTTGGCCGTGTCGTACACGCTATATTGCATTTCAGTAAGAGTGCATACAGTATCAAACAACAACTTGGGACGTTCTCTGCATCTCTCCCCAATAGTGGAGTAACTTGATTCCACGCAATCCTCAATACCATATATGGAGCATCAAAATTCTTTATCCTCTAATTATGGAATTTTCCAAAGACTTTGTTGTCTTCATCCTTACTAGAGTTGTCCTGGCAACAAGAGCAGTTGCACGACTCGTAGTCTCCATCGGCCGCCATCAGCTGGTGGAGTCGCCTATCGATATAACTTTTTCTTGCACAAGAGCGACTACATAACATATTTATTATAATGTTAGGAGTGAATACATGACCTTTTCGTTACCGTATTTTTCTGCATTGCACAAAATTTTCCCTATATCTGGTTAATTATAGATTTTATAGAGAGTTGTTAAGTTCGACTTAATCTGTACCCGGCCTATATTGGACAACACATATTGTAAATAAAATAATCGTATTATACGTATCAGGGTAAGAAATATTATTATTCATTAGTTTAAATTATTCACTCTGAATTACCTATAACTTCTATGATTTATATTAATAAATAAATAATAAATTAAAAAACATCAAATAAACTTCAGTTGCAAATAAACACACAAGAAATTAAGTTTATAACACTTAAATTTAGTTGGTAATTTCACTATCAAAACCTTTAGTTAAATTTTACTGATGAGCAAAAGGTGTATTTATAATTGAGAGAACAAAATGTGGAGCCATAAAACACAAAAGGTTTTGGGTTATTTAAAATAAATAATTAGAAACAAAAAAAGTACCTAAATCAGTTTAAATTTATTTGAACTCAACGTGCATAGGTAGGGCGGTAAACGAGCATATGTGTTGGATACTAGTTTGAGAATAATGAAAAGGCATAAATGGGAGAAACTCACACAAGAAACTCTCCTGTCCGTAGTTGCACTGAAGCACTGTCTTACTTTACATTTCCAAGATCAACCCGCTTTGTTACTCATATAGTATTCCTTCTTCATGCATTACAACATTAGAACGTGATAATAATGGTTTGTAACAATCATACAATAGCCTTCTCTGGCCTAAATAACATAGTACCTGGAATACAATGGATACTTCGGATTTATTGGTTACGTGGTACACGCTATATTGCATTTATGTAAGAGTAAATAACTATCAAACAACTTGGGACGATCTCTGCATCTCACGACAACGATGGAGTAACCCGATTACACGAAATCCTCAACTCCACATATGGAGCATCACAATGCTTCATCCTCTCTTCATATATTTTTCTAAAGGCTTTGATATCTTCATCCTTTCTATAAATTTCCTGGCAACCAGAGTAGCTTCACGACTCAAAGTCTCCATCAGGCGCCATTAGCTGGTGGAGTCGCCTATCGATATGTGTTTTTCCGGCACAAGAGCGACTATGTAACATATTTAGTTTGATGTTGGGAGTGTATACATTACCTGCTAGTTATCTTATTTTGTTGTATTGCACAAAATCTGTACAATATTTGGTGAATTATAGAAATTATTGGGATTTGTTAAGTTCGACATAATTTGCAACCGGCCAACAATAGAAAGCACGTATTTTAAATAAAATTATTGTATAATAATCTTTGGAAATCAAACACACGTGGAAATATTTTATGGTATCAGGGGAAGAAGTATTATTCATTAGCTTTAATTGTTTACTCTGAATTATCTATTACTTGTATAATTTATTTTTACAAATAAATAATAAATTAAAAAGCATCAAATAAACTTTACTAACAAATATTCACACAAGAAATTAAGTTTTTAACACTAACAGTTGGTTTGTAATTTTATTATCCAAACTTTAGTTATATTTGACTGATGAGCAAAAGGTATATTTGTAGTTGAGGGAACAAAATGTTGAGCTATAAAACATAAAAGGTTTGAGTTACTTAGATTAAATAATTAGAAATAAAAATAAAACCACCTAAATCACTGTAAAACTATTTGAAATCAATGTGCATAGGTAGGGAAGTAAATGTGCATATGTGTTGGATACAAGTTTGAGAAAATTAAAAGGTCCAAACGGGAGAAACTCACATGAGAAACTCTTCTTTTTGTAGTTGCATTGAGACACTAAGCTAGTTTCAATTTCTCAACGTCCTCCTCCAGGATCAATCTGCTTTTGTTCCTTATGTAGTATCCCAGCTTCATGCATTACAACATTTGGTCATGATATTTATGGTCTATACTATCATACAATAGACTTCCAAAGCCTAGATAACGTAGTACCGTGAATTGTTTGGACTCTTTAGAGTTTATGGCCGCAATGGTACACATTACATGCATTTCTGTAAGAATTCAGATAGCATCAAACAATAACTTTGGATGATATTTGCATCTCACTATAAATTTATTTGAAATCAATGTGCATAAAAAGGGCGGTAAATGTGCATATGGGTTGGATATAAGTTCGAGAATAAGTAAAATGTAAAAAATGGAGAAACTCACATAAGAAACTTTGCTTTTTGTAGCTGCATTGAGACACATAGCTAGTTTTAATTTTTCAACATCCTCATCTAGGATCAACTCGCTTTTGTGCCATATGTAGTATTCCTAATTCCTGTATTATAATATAGCACGTGATAATTATGGTTTATACCATTCATGCAATAGCCTTCTTAGGCCTAAAAACATAGTAGCTGGAATAGTTTGGACGGTTCAGAACTTATTGTTGTATGGTACACCTTATACGTCATATATGTAAGAGTTCATACAGTGTCAAAAATAACTTGGAATGATCTCTGCAACTCACGACGACAATGGAGTGACCTGATTCCACACAATCCTGAACTCCACATATGGAGCATCACAATGCTTCATCGTGTCCTCATATATTTTTCCAAACACTTTTATGTCTTCATCCTTACTAGAGATGTCCTGGTAACAAGAGCAACTGCACCATTCGCAGTCTCCATCGGTCGCTATCATCTACTGGAGTCGCCTATCGATATGAATTTTTTGGCACAAGAGCTACTATGTAACATATTTATTTTGATGTTAGGAGAAAATACATTACCTATTAGTTAGCATATTTTGTTGCATTGCACAAAATCAGCACAATATTTTGTTAGTTATAGAAATTATCGGGATTTGTTAAGTTCGACTTAATCTGTACCCGACCCATAATAGGCAGCACATATTGTAAATAAAATTATCTTTTTATAATTATGGGAAATCAAACATACATGTAAATTTTTTATTGTATCAAGGCATGAAATTACACACAAGATCATCAAAAATAATAAATTAAAAATCATCAAATAAACTTCACTTACAAATAATCGGACAAGAAATTAATATTATAAACCTAAAACTTGTTTGGTAGTTTTATTATCCAAACCTCTAGTTATATTTGACCGATGAGCAAAAGGTGTATTTAAAGTTGAGGGAACAACATTTTGAGCCATAAAACATAAAAGTCTTTGAGTTATTTAGAATAAATAATTAGAAGAAAAAAAAGACCAAAATCCCTTTAAGTTTATTTGAAATCAATATACCTAGGTCGGGCCGTAAATGTGCATATGTGCGTATGTGTTGGATACAAGTTTGAGAATAATTAAAAGATACAAACAGGAGAAACGCACTTGAGAAACTCTACTTTCTGTAATTACACTGAGACACTGAGATAGTTTCAAGTTCTCAACATCCTTGTCCAGGAACAATCAACTTTTGTACCTTACGTAGTATTCCTGCTTCATGCATTACAACATTCGGTTATGATAATAATGTTTTGTACAAATCTTACAATAGCCTTCTCAGGCCTAGATAGTACCTGTAATGCTTGGGACCCTTCAGAGTTTATGGCCACGTGGTACATGCTACATGCATTTCTGTAAGAGTGTAGACAGTGTTAAACAAATATATTGGATGATCTCTGCATGTCGTAGCAACAATGGAGTAACCTAAATCTGCGCAATCCTCAACTTGCATGTATGGAGCATCAAAATGCTTCATCCTCTCTACATATAATTTTCCAAACACTTTGAAGTTTTCATCCTCCCTAGATACATACTCACAAAAAAAGCAGTTGCCGACTCGTATTCTCCATCGGTTGCCATAAGGTGGTGGAGTCGCCTATCGACATGAGTTTTTGTGGTACAAGAACAACTAAGTTACATAGTTAATTTGATGTTAAGAGCGAATAGATTACCTATTTGTTAGCATATTTTGTCGTCTAGCACAAAACTGCATAATATTCGGTTAGTTATAGAAATTAAAGGGATTTTTTAAGTTAGACTTAATCTGCACTCAGACAATAAAAGGCTACACATATTGTTAATAAAATATCGTATTTTACCATTAAAAAAATCAAACATACACGGGAAATTTTTATGGTGTCCGAGCAAGAAATATTACTTATTAGTGTTTATAATTTAGTGTGAATTATTAATCACTTGTATGGTCTTACTTTAACAAAAAAATAATAAATTAAAACTCATCAAATCAAATTTATTACAAAAAAATCACACAAAAAATTATGTTTATAACACTAAAAGTTGGTTGATAATTTATCATCCAAAATTTAAGTTATATTTGACCGATAGGAAAAATGTCTGTTTATAATAGAGGGAACAAAATTTGAACCATAAAACACAAAAGGCTTTGAGTTATTTAGAAAAATATAATTAAAATACCACCTAAATCACTTTAAATTTATTTGAAATCAATGTGCATAAAATGAGAGGTAAATGTGCATATGGGTTGTATATAAGTTCGAGAATAATTAAAATGCAAAAATTGGAGAAACTCACATGAGAAACTTTCCTTTTTGTAGTTGCACGGAGACACTGAGTTAGTTTCAATTTTTTAACATCCTCATCTCGGATCAACACGATTTTGTGCCTTATGCAGTATTCCTACTTCATGCATTACAATATTAGCACGTGATGATAATGGTTTATACCAATCATACAATAGCCTTCTTAGGCCAAAAAAAACATAGTACCTGGAATACTTTGGAGAGTTCGGAGTTTATGGCTGCGTGGTCCACACTATACTACATTTTTGTAAGAGTCCATACAATATCAAACAACAACTTGGGACGATATCTACATCTCAAAGGCAACAATTGAGTAACCTGATTCTATGCAATCCTCAACTTCACATATGGAGCATCACAATGCTTCATCATCTCTTTACATATTTTTCCAAACACTTTGATGTCTTCATCCTTACTGGAGATGTCCTCATAACAAGCGCTTGTGCACGACTCGGAGTCTCCATCTGGCGCTATTAGCGAGTGGAGTCACCTATTAATATGAAATTTTCTGGCACAAGGACAACTATATAACATATTTATTTTGTTGTTAGGAGTGAATACATTACCAGTTACTTAGCATATTTTGTTGTATTGCACAAAATATGCACCATATTTGGTTAATTATAGAAATTATAGAAATTTGTTAAGTTCGACTTAATCTGTACACGGCCTATAACAGGCAGCACATAATGCAAATAAAGTTATCGTGTAATAATTATTGGAAATCAAACATAAGTGGATTTGTTTTGTATCATGGCAAGAAATATTTATTATTCACTCTGAATTATCTATCACTTGTATGATTTATTTTAAGAAAAAATAATAAATTAAAAATCATCCAATAAACTTCACATACAAATAATCACACAATAAAATAAGTTTATAACACTAAAACTTGGTTGGTAATTTTACTATCCAAACCTTTAGTTATATTTCGCCGATGAGAAAATAGTGTATTTATAGTTGAATGAACAAAATGTTGAGCCATAAAATACAAAAAGTTTTGAGTTATTTAAAATAAATAATTAGAAACAAAAAAAAAATCTGCCAAAATCACTTTAAACTTATTTGAAATCATTGTGTGTAGGTCGGGCGGTAAACATGCATATCTGATGAATACAAGTTTGAAAAAAATTAAAAGGCACTAATGGGAGAAAATCACATGAGAAACTCTCCTTTCTATAATTGCGTGGAGACATTGAGCCAGGTTCAATATCTCAACATCCTCATCCAGGATCAATCCTCCTTTGTGCTTTATCTAATAATCTTGCATCATGCATTGCAAAATTCTCTCATGATAATAATGTTTTATACTAATCATACAATATTCTTTTCATGCCTAGATAACGTAGTATCTGGAATTATTTGGACTGTTTGGAGTTTATGGCTGTGTGGTACACGCTACCAGCATTTCTATAGGAATGCAGACAGTATTAAACAACAAAATTTGATGATATCTACATCTCACAGTAACAGTGGAGTAACCTAATTCTGCGCAATTCTCAACTTTCACATATGGAGCACCAAAATGCTTCATCCTCTTTTCACAAACTTTTAAAAAACCTTTGATATATTCATCCTTGCTAGATTCGTATTTGAAGCAAGAATAGTTTCCCGACTTGTAGTCTCCATCGGTTGCCATCAGGTGGTGGAGTCGCCTATCGATGTTAATTTTTTCGGCACAAGAACAATTATGTTTCATAGTTATTTTGATGTTGGAACAAATAGATTAACTATTAGTTAGGATTTTTTTGCTTTTGCTCAAAATTAGCATAATATTTGGTTAGTTATGAAAATTATAGGTATTTGTTAAGTTATACTCAATCTGCACTCGAAAAATAAAAGGAAACACATATTGTTAACAAAATATCATATTTTACTCTTTGGAGATCAAGCATACGTGGAATTTTTTATGAAACTATAGCATGGAATATTACTCATTAGTTTTTATCATTCACTCCGAATTTCTTATCCTTGTACGTATTTATTATAACAAACAAATAATAAATTAAAAATCATCAAATCAAATTTACGAGGAAATAATCACACAGGAAATTATGTTTATAACATTAAAAGTTGGTTGATAATTTATCATCCAAACCTTTAGTTATATTTGACCAATAGGTAAAATGTCTGGTTTTAATAGAGGGAACAAAATTTTGAACCAGAAAACATAAAAGGCTTTGAGTTATTAAGAATAAATGATTAAAAACTAAAAAAAAAACTAAATCACTTTAAATTTATTTGAAATTAATGTGCATAGGACGGGCGATAAACATGGATATGGGTTGGATATAAGTTTGAGAATAATTAAAATGCAAAAATTAGTGAAACTCGCATGAGAAACTTTCCTTTCTGTAGTTGCACTGAAACACTGAGTTAGTTTCAATTTTTCAATGTCCTCATCCAGGATCAACACGCTTTTGAGCCTTATGTAGTATTCCTGCTTCATGCATTTCAATATTTGCACATGATAATTACCAATCATACAATAGCCTTCTCAGGCCAAAATAACATAGTACCTTGAATACTTTGGACAATTCAGAGTTTACGGCCGTGTGGTGCCCACTATATTGCATTTTTGTAAGAATCCATTCAGTATAAAAAAATAGCTTGGGACGATCTCTGTATCTTACGGAAACAATGGAGTAACTTGTTTCCACGCAATCCTTAACTCCACATATGGAACATCACAATGTTTCATCTTGTCTTCATAGATTTTTCCAAACACTTTTAAATCTTCATCATTACTAGAGATGTCCTAGTAACAAGAGCAGCTATACGACTCACAGTTTCCATCGGGCGCTATCAGCAGGTGGAGTCGCCTATCAACATAAAATATTCTAGCACAAGGGGGACTACGTAACATATTTACTTTGTTTTTAGGTGGGAGGTCATCGCCGTACCTCTCAAAGATGTAATTTATAAGCCCTGTTGCTCACTAAATACGACTAAGTAGATAGTTTGGCAAGTAGGGGTCGTCCACAGAGAAGAGGGATATTTCCAAGCGTTTAAACATACAATGGTAAATATAGGCCCAGTTATATATATATATATATACATAGATATAAAAGCAAGTAAAAGGGGTTGGTTGGTTGGTTGGTTTCCTAAGTTATTAAAGTAAAAACAACAAAACTAGCAAAGTCAAGTAACTATGCTAATCATACTACAAACTAATAAAAAGAGTAAAACCTACAAATACAAAGCCTTAGGGGCAATGGATATCCACTTCCAAACCTATTTTCTATCCTTGAATCCACTACCTATTCATTACTTTAACTACTTGTTGTGAAGATAAAATCTTCCACCCTTCTTTGATAGTAGTTTACAAGAGTGAATTCGACATCTCTAGCTAAACCTCACTAATGACCCCT
>JAUOBV010041918.1:0-23245 GCA_032360425.1 Rubia occidens
ATCCGATTCATACAATCCAGAAATTTTATTTTCATTTCTTCTAATTTACACTTCAAACTTTGGTCTTTCCATGACTTATGGAAAGACCGTCTTTCAAATGAAAGACTCCTAATGATATATTATTCACTTAATAAAGAAAAATACAATTATTTTTATTTTACTTAGTTAGAATACTTTTAACATTTTATTTATAAAATATAATTTTACTAAAATTTATTTATACAATTATGAATATATTTTTCATATATTAATAAATATATTAATTTATAATAAATAGTAGTTTTTAAAAAAATATAAAAAAATTCAAGAATTAATACTTGTTTATGAATTAAATTAATGATGGGTATGTTGTATTAAATTATTTTTAATGATTATTTTTCAAGAAAATGGGGTAAAATTGCCAATGGGTCAAAACAGATCGATTTGGGTCAAAATCTGACCCAACCCGTTTTGTCCCAACCCATTTTGACCCAAATGGGACATTGACCAAACCCGACCCATATGGGCTGGATAAAAAAGGGTTGGGTCGGACAATTTGAACACCCCTAACCAATGTCATATGTGATGGATGGTCGGTGTTGGTTATTAGCTCGAAAAACCGAACCTTAAAAAATGGATGTATACCAATATAACCATACCTACTTGAGCAAGTGGCAATATAACTCTCTGATAATTTTTAGTGCAAAACAAACCCTAACTACTTAATGAAAGTGCTAATATAACACTCAAGAGTATATTCCATCATTGACTTGCCATTTCCGACCATTGACAGAACAAAAATGACTAAAATATTTTATGGGTTAAATACAATATTTTAAAGAGTATTTTGCCCCTCAGCTATTCCGCCACCACCACACTGTCTCACCACCTCTGGCACCGTTCTCCCCACAGCTATTGCTACTCCGCCACCCTGCCACCATCCCCACTGCTCTGCCGCCGCTCTGCCGCCCCTTCATTTCAATGCCATTCCGCCATCACCCCAAACACCCACTTCGCCGCCGCAGGTGATCCCAGCCTAGCTCCCCACCACTGAAACCCCACCGTCGGTGATCCTAGCCCAGCCCCTCCGTCGGCGATCCCTATCCAGCCCCCAGACCCGTCCCCCTCCCACCCCCAGTCCAGCTCTTGGCACTCTTGCTCCGCCCCCGCCTCCACCACCGGCCCCGTCATGAGCTGCTAGCCCAACACCACGATGTTGGGTAGGGTCATAAAGCCGAATTGGTGGTTTGAAAAATTGGAGAAGCTGGATAGGGTAGGGTCACAACGACTCCAATATAAGAAGAAATCGGAGAAGCGATTAGGTGAAGAAAGAGAGAAGAAATGGCAGAAAGTGTTGAGTGGCAACCAAGAAGGAAGAAGAAATTAGGGTTAGGATTCAGAAGAAGGAGAATGAGGGGTATAATAGTTAATTCATTTTTTATTTTCCTTTTTATTTTTTTTCCAGAGGGGTAAAATTGACTTTTCCTCAATTTCAACCTAAATCTGCTGGCATGGGTACATTTGCACTTATCCTAACAATTTAGGGTTATATTTTTCCTTTCAATTATAAAAAGTTTATATTGACACTTATATAAAGTAGGTAGGGTTTCTCTAAAAAGAATCAGGGTAAAAAAAAACTATAGTATATGTTTGTTTACAAATGATTGAAACCTTTTTTTTAATACACAAGGATAATTTCATTTTCTCTCTGAAATTAATTGAAATTTATGATTTTGATTGGTAGGAAATGACACAAACGACTGATAATAAAATAACAAAATTATAAGTGTATGAAATATCAATTAAATTACATTAAAAAAATATTCCCAATAAAATTAATTTGAGTAAAATCTTTAGATGACCCTAGTTCTTTGGAAAGTGCAAATATAACCCTTAGTTTTTCAAAAGTCCTAGTATACCCATGCTGATTTTCAAAAGTGCAGATGTACCCATGGCTGGCCAAAATCTGTAAATTTATACTCGAGTACCCACTTTTATCCTCCTATTTTTTTGGATACAACTGCTCACTTTAATGACTTTGGGTACAGCTGCACTTTCGAAAAACTCGGGGTTATATTTGCACATAAAAAAACTGAGGGTTATATAAGCACTTCATTCGAGTAATTTTGTTTTAATTGCAATCTAACGTCAAAATACCGAACCTTGGAAAAATTCAAGAACGAATAATAATGACCTTGAACTCTATGGGTCCGGTGCCATCAAATGGCTCAAAGAAGAGTCAGTCCCCAATGAAAAAATTGCTGGCACTAAGAAACGTTCTAAAACTCTTTGGGGACTGTGCCTTGATCTTCTTGTTCCCCTAATAATTCATGTGCATTCCACACTCTTTTCCCCAACACCTCAACACAACGGGGGTCTTATCCTTTGGCAAGTGTGCTACCATGTGCCCAATGATGTATTGAATCATAAAGATAAATGTTAAAGTTAGCATATATCCAATGATCCAACAAAAAATAAATTTTAAACGAAATTTAAATAAAGACGAGTAACGGGTAGGACTTACCATAGTGGGGTTTATCCCAAAGTTCCGCTGCTTCAAAGTGCAGCTGAAATGTGGATTATCCTCGGGCATGGTATAATGGTCACATCTATGACCGGATCATCCACGATCGTACGTGTTGCCCTAAACTATAGAAAAATAATGAAATTATTACTAATTTTGAATATAAGTAACCTAATAAAAATAAATGTAGCAAACTGAACATAAATCGCTCACCTCAAAAGAGACACGATTAGATGAACCATCATTGCCAACCATGACTTCTGAATTTCATAGCAAAGAAATAAAATTTTGGTAGAAATTTGAATTTTAAAAAATCGACGAGTCATTGGGATTTGCAAAGAAATTGAGACCATTCAAATTCGACTGCGCCATTGTTTATATGACCGCATTCCCGACTATGTCATTCATAAACAGATTGATGAACGACACATGAATACAACGTTGACCAGCAATCAGTTATGACGACACCACAACTGACTATTGACCGACGCCGCATTCAAAATGAAATCCTAAACCCCTATGAATCAACGATATGAAAAAGCGACTTCGATTACCAATGGGTAATAGTGAGTGGTAACTGACTAGAAATGTAAGCTACATGCATCTGGAAATCCTAATAACACAATCATACATACCAACGAATCTAACACACATAACAATCCAAATCACGAATATTATCATTCAAGAACAATCAAAACAGGAAGTTGACATACAAAAGAAACAATGTTCATAAATTAGATTCCATACAAATTATAAATAAAATTCAACAAAAAAATAGAACAAGGAAGTAATTCAAGTTGTAAGTTAGAACCTAAACGCAAAAGACATACCTTTAGATGAGGGAAGGAGAATGGGTAGGAACCCTTTTGAATGGACAATTTGAAGTTTGAATTGATTCAGAGATTGGCCTTTATACATACATACAAACACACACACACACACATAGAAATCATGAAATGACGTTGTTTCAAATCATAGAAAAATCTATCACAAACATGCAACATCAGTCATCCTATTAGTTAGTTTGGGAGGATAATATCAAATTACTGACGTCGGTCATATTCAATTTGGGCCAACAATTATTTCCGGCGTACTTGCATAAGAAAATATCCCAAAGAATAAACTCTACTGTGTTGATGACTTTAATAATTATTTTTGCACTATGCAACACAAATATTTAATTAGAAAATCCCGATCATTTCATATTTGAAGATAAGGCACAGTTGACGAAGGACAATTAAGGTCAAGCGATAGTTGACCTAACAAGACTAAACGTCGAACCTTTTGACATCTATAGTAATTAAGAAATTAGTCAAGAAACGGTTGAATAAACAAGACTAAAGGTCGAACCTTTTGGTATTTATGTAAGTTTACAAAAGAAGTCAAGGCACGGTCGACCTAACAAGATTAAAGGTCAAACCTTTGGCACCTATGTCAGTTTAGGAAAAAAGGTCAAGCCACAGTTGACCTAATAAGACTAAAGGTCAAACCTTTTGACAACTATGTCAGTTTTCAAATAAAACCACAGTTGACCTAACATGATTAAAGGTCAAACCTTTGGGCATATATGTCAATTTACGAAAGAAGTCAAGCCAAAGTTGACCTAAAGCAAGTAAAGTTCAAACCTTTTGGTGTGTATGTCAATTTACGAAGAATTTAACCCATGGTTTACCTAACAAGACTAAGGTCAAACCTTTTGGCATGTATGTCCGTTACCAAAAATGTGAAGCCACAGTTAACCAAACACGAGTAAAGGTTGAACCTTTGGTCATCAATGTCAAATGAAGAAAGAAGTAAAGACAATTTTGACCAAATAAGAGTAAATATCAAACCTTTGGTCACGTGTGTCAATTTACGAAAGAAGTCAATCCACGGTTGACCTAACATGAGTAAAGGTCGACCCTTTGGGCATTTATGTTAATTTACAAAAGAAGTCAATCCACTGTGTACCTAATAAGACTAAGGGTTAAACCTTATGGTATCTATGTCAATTTACGAAAGAAGTCAATTCATGGTTGACCTTAAAAGTTTAAATGTCAAAACTTTTGGCTTCTGTGTCGGTTTACAAAAGAAGTCAGGTAATGTTTGACCTAAAAGACTAAAGGTTGAACCTTTTGGCATCTATGTAACTTTAAAAAAGAAGGCAAGCCACGGTTGGCTTAACAAGAGTTAAGGTCGAACCTTTTAGCATGCATGTAAATTTACGAAAGATATCAAACCATGAGTGACCTAACCAGACTAAGGGTCGATTCCTGAGACGTCTATGTCAATTTACGAAAGAAGTGAAGTCATGGTTGACCTAACACTAATAGAGGTTTAATCTTTGGGTCTATATGTCAATTTCTGAAAGAAGTCAATTCACTGTTGACCTAACAAGAATAAAGGTTGAACCTTTTGGGATCTATATCTATTTATGAAATAAGTCAAGTCATGGTTGTCTAACAAAATTAATGGTAAATCTTTTTGCATCTATGTCAATTTTCAAAAGAAGTCAAGCCACACTAAGATTAAAGGTCGAACCTTTGGACATCTTTCTCAATTGAAGAAAAAATTCAAGTTGTGGTTGACCTAACAAAAGTAAAGGTTGAACCTTTAAGCATGTAAGTCTATTTATGAAAGTTGTCAAGCTGCGGTTGACCTACCATGAGTAAAGGTCAAACCTTTGGACATGTATGTCAGTCTATGAAATAAGACTATCCACGGTTGACCTAACGAGACTAAGGGTCGAACCTTTTGGGATTTATGTCACATTACAAAAGAAGTCAATCCATGGTTTACCTAACACGAGTAAAGGTCTAACCTTTGGGGATCTATGTAAATTTCAGAAAGAATTCAAGCCAAGGTTAACCTAACTGAGTAAAGGTTGAACCTTTGACCATGTATGTCAGTTTACAAAAGAAGTCAATCCATGGTTGACCTAACACGAGTAAAGGTTGAACTTATGGGCATGTATGTCAATTTACGAAAGAATTCAATTCCCCGTGTACATAAAAAGACTAAGGGTTAAATATTTTGGCATCTATGTCAATTTACGAAAGAAGTCAAGTTGTGGTTAATCTAACAATATTAAATGTCAACATTTGGGCATTATGTCAATTTATAACGGAAGTCGAGTCATGGTTAACTTAACAAGACTAAAGGTCAAACCTTTGGGCATTTATGTTCATTTGATAATAAAGTCAAGCCACGGTTGACTTAGCAATAGCAAACGCCAAACCTTTTGACATTTATGCAAATTTACAAAATAATTCAGTAATGGTAAAACCTTTGGGCATGTCTGTAAATTTGCAAAATGAATCAATCCACAGTTGAACTAATCAGACTAAGGGTAAAACCTTTTAGCATCTATGACAATTTATGAAAGAATTCAAGCCACAATTGACCTAACACGAGTAAAAGTCGATTATTTGGGCATGTATAACAATTTACGAGAGAAGTCTATCTATGGTGGACCTAACAAGACTAAGGGTTGAACCTTTTGGCATCTAAGTTTATTTATGAAAAAGAGTCAAGCCACAGTTGACCTAACAAAATTAAAGGTAAAACCTTTTGGCATCTATGTCAATTTAAAAAATGTCAAGTTAATGGTTGACCTAAAAAGAATAAATTTGGAACCTTTGGAAAATTATGTCAATTGATGAAAGAAATCAAGCCACGGTTGACCTAACAAGAGTAAAGGTCGAACCTTTGGGAAGGTGTGTCGATTTACCAAAGAAGTCAAGCAAATTTTGACCTAACGCGAGTAGAGGACGAACCTTGGGACATGTATGTCAATATACAAAATAGTTCAATCAACGGTTGACATAACAAGACTAAGGATCGAACTTTACCCAAAGGTTGACATAATAAGACTAAAGACAACTAATAGTCATCCCTAATACACGGGTAAGGATTTGAAAATTACCATTTCGACGGTTAAGATTGTTCAAGGCCATACATTGCTGATCTCATTCGAGGCCAAAGATACAAGCTCTAGAAATTACATAGGGTTTTCATTTTAAACCTACGAATAGTCAACCCTATTACACGAGTAAGGATTCGAACATTACGCTTCCAACGGTTAAGCTTGTTGAAGGCCAAACATAGTCGATCTCATTCGAGGCCAAAAGATACCAGCTCTAACAATTACACAGGGTTTTCATTTTAAGCCCACAAAAACTCAACCTAATTACACGAGCGAGGGTTTAAATATTACGCTTTCGATGGTTAAGATTGTTGTAAGCCAGTCATAGCCGATGTCATTCGAGGCCAAAATATATCAGTTATAGCAATTATATAGGGTTTTCCTTTTAAGTTCACGAATAGTCAAACCCTTACGAGTAACGGTTTGCCAATTACCCATTTGACAGTTAAGATTGTTGAGGACCAGCCACAGGCGATCTCATTCGAGGCCAAAAGATATCAATTATAGCACTTGCACAATGTTTTACGCATCAAGCCACAAACAGTCAACCCTATCACATGAGTAAGGGTTTGACCATTACTCGTTTGATTTTGAAGATTTTTAAAGACTAGATGTAGCCATATCAATATTTTTTATTCCAATTATTTTATTATTTATCGTACTATAGAAAACTATCTCCATATTAATTAATTCGGGCTTGCCCTTATTGATTTTAGACTGTTACGTTATTAGGCCCACCAACTCTTATGCGACATGCTACCATGTCAAACTGTTGTTGGTAAAGTCGACAAGTAGATGCGATCTCGGGTAATGTGGTTTTAACAAACTATTGACCAAGCCCAAATTGTTTTGATGATTTTGCCAGTTGTCCTATTCGGCCTAGTTCCCCTAAAGTGCGAACTCGCTTATATATTGGTCTACCTTTGGCCTTGTCGATTATGTGTGTGACTTTCGCATGTGTCATTTCAAGTCACTTTGGTCCAAACCCAAATATAATATTTTAGGCCCAAGTAAAATGTGTGGCCCATGATGGATGAACAGTGACGTCGCAGTTAATGATTTTCTTATGTTGTTCAGTGCGATAGGTGGTGCGACATTGCATGTGGGGTTTAAACGACACCATTTGCTGCTGAGTATATAAACAATCCACCCTCTACCCACTCGCAGTCCTAACCATGACGTCTCACCCTAACCTTCCCATTTGAAAAAAGGGTTAAAAAAACCCATTAAATCGGACCCCAAAACAGATGTTCTATTCAAGTTCATCATTTTCTATTGGTCGGATAGCTAATGACTTCAGGATCAACCACTGTCCAATCTGCATACCAACTCCTATTCCTTGCCCTCGGGATTATAAAAAAATCTTCTCAATCAGGGAATAATAGGTAAATACCAAACAATCTTTATAGGAACCAACTTCGTCTGCCGATTTCCAATTTCTCTGTCCCCATCCAGCTCCTTTAATTTGAACCTTGGAGCATTACATTAAGAGAATTCCTCCACATTCAAGTGATCTCCCCTATACAAGATACAATTGCTCCAAAAAGTATGTATCTTTTCATAATCCATGCCCATCGGACATAGTACCTCCTTCGCCCCATAGACTGTTTCTGGTAGTCTATTGCAACTAGAAGCATTTCTTTCAATACTTTCAACAAACCAGAGAACCGAACATCACTATAGGAATATTTAGCTTTCACATTGATCAACTACAACGTAGCCTTAAATACTGTCATTCCTTCGGGGCCTCCATCGTATAAATGTATCTCATTATGTGTGTGCAAGGTTGAAAGTTTTTTTGGCTTGCCACTGTAGTTCTTCACAATATCCTCAACCAACTCATCCAACCTATCATTCTTCTCAGCCTCTACTTCATTTCTAGTATGCTCATCCACATTCTCCCCATGCCAATTATTTTGGATCCAAACCGTATATAAATAAGTCATCCTTCAAACCAATTGCATCTTCATGAATAGCGGTGTTCCGACACTTTTTACAAGAACAGTATACATATGACAAATTATCCTTTGTGGAATTAGCAAATACATATTTAATGAAGTTAGCTACAAAATATTGATACTCCTCACTTGTTCGATCTTCATCAAAACAATGGGTTTTATCCATAGACATTCCTACAATTAATAATATACACAAATAAACCTTGATTGTCATGTTCCATGTACATTTAAACATCACCCATTATATAATTATATGCAATGCCCAAATTCAATGAACCCATTGTTAAATACATCCTCTCTTATGAATTGAAAACTAACATAGAACCCTAAATTGAAGAAATGAAAATACAAATTTAAGCATTCATTAGAATACTTGCTAAATTCAGAGGCGAGTTAGCACAACTGGCAACCCTATTGGAAACCTTCAACAATGGGGATTTGGATTTTGCAGTGCCCTCTCGGAATGTGGAAGAAAATGTTGGGTATTATGATTGAATTTGGTCAAAGGACCGAAACTCACTTACTAAAACTCGATAGGTGTGACGTCGGTCCTTATCATCGGCAAAGATTTGGTTTAAATGACTAGTAGTGTGAACTCGGTCATCTCATGATTGACTGATAGTGCTATGTCAAAAACGTGTTTCAGACGCCACACCTATGTCGGTTACACTTTTTACTTTGCTTTTAAATATTATTTACCTAGGTTATCATAGAATCGAGGTAAAAAAACCTATATTAACCTCGGTTAGTTTATAAACAAGGTAAATAATATCTTTTACTTTAAAAAATAACCGAGGCAAAAAAACTATTTATTACAGTTAATTTACCTAAGGCAAAAAACCTAAGTAAAAAAGGCAAAATAATAGGTGTTGTTTCTTGTAGTGCTACCTCCACCCAATCAAGAAACATATCTTCAAAGGCCTTGCTGCAACATCTGACCATAATACCCCTTCCTCCTCCCTGATTTTGGCTCCCACCCCATCCTCGTCGTGTCCTCCGCCACTGTCGCAGATAAGTGCATTCAAAGGGAGGATGTTGTCTTTGCCAACTGACCCTATCTTGGGAAATACCCCGTCTATAGGTGCACGTCACTGGTGATGACGCCATACAACAATCATTGGAGAAACCTTAGGAAGTTTTTGGAGCTGGAGCTCTTATCGTCCAACTGCTTGCATAGCCTTCGCGAGATACGAGCTGACACTACTGCAAGAAAGGGTCATCAGCACCGGTATTTTCCCACTCTTGCACTGGAAATTTACTCCCACAAAATACCGGTGCGTAAGTATAGCGGTGTACGTGGTAGTAAAACTTGCACCAGTATACGATACCGGTGTAGACCCTATTACGCACCCGGTACTTGATATCAGTGCGACTAATAATATATCGATGTATATTTAGAGGCACTGCATTATTTTGTTACCAGCGTTGACTCTAAATAGCAGTGTACATATGTACCATATTGTTGTGGGGGGGGGGGAGGGGCATAACTACAATTGCACCATTATAGTTATAATACCGGTGTAGTGAGTTATTTAATTTTTTTTATTGAAACTGATTATCCTTACACCGGTGTATGTCAGTTACACCGATATTGGAATATGTGAACCATTGTCATATTATACGCTGGGATTTCAAGTACCGGTGTTTTGTTTATACCAGTGGGATTGGTCTACCGGTGTATGTATTGCTTACACCGGTATGTATTCAATTTTGCCAGTGTAATTTTAACAAAATTTTTGCAGTGCCCAATTTGATTTCTGGTGGCTCCTCCCGGATTATTTCCGAGGCAATTACAGGCAGAAATATTTGAATCAAAACTACTAGAAATTGAATGTAAGAAAATGTAAGAAAGTATGGAGGAGGTATAAAAATATAAATCGGCAAAGTTACGAATTATTGAACAAAAAAAGAGAATGTATCACCACGAATGAAAATAAATAAAAAATCACACAAAGTCAATATCACAAAACACTTATCAAGAGCCCAATAATCAACCTATTATGTCATTCTTATCATCCAACAGGTCCAAGGCAGTTTCCGCTTGTTGCTGGTACTCATTTATCCAAGCCCCACACCATCTCTCGATGACACCCTGAATTTCATAAGCATGGTATGCCCCTTGGCCCTCTGGGAAGATCTGCAATTTTTCCACTTACAATATTAATGAAGAAAATTGTTTGTAATAGAAATTATGAATATCTATTTGTGAAATGTGATTTTTACCTCCAAGATGTTATTTGACTTTGCTTGAAGCACCATTTCTTCAATGAAGAGCATGAGGAAGTATCTGCATTCCCAGGAACCATTATGAATTTGGCACTGCACAGAATTAGCATTATTCGTACCCATTTTCTAAGTTAATAAATGATGTTGCTAAAATGGATCTTTAGGATTGAATGACTTACTTTTATGTTCTTGATTTTTCATGTGTAGTCAGGTTCAGGTTCCGGTTCCGTATTTCTCTTCTCCCTTTGGTACGTGCAAGCAAGCCTTTGAATAAAGTAAATTTAACCGTTAGGTTCTTCAAGTACATTTCATTAGTGTATTCTTATTTGATTCATCGTAATAACTGGAAATCACCCTACTTTCAATCAAGTTGGTTGGTTTGATACCCCCAAACAATGTGTCCAGCATAAAAACCTCATCCGTGCTAGGACGGATAATGATGAGGTACCAATGATCACTGCGAGAAAATGATACTAGTCAATTAATGAAATGGAAGAGATTAGAAATGTAATTGTTAAACTAGGAATTGTGGCTTACATTCTAATGTAGGGCACAAAGTAGAACTCATCTTCTGTTTGTTTCATTATGCTCAAGATATTGCCAAGTTGCTTTTCGACATCAATATCGATATCACTGAAGTTTCCCGTGTTTGAAGGACAGAATTGGATGTGGCCCGCATTAGTTTCATAGACTTTCTCCTAGAGGTTCCTGTTACAGTAAGGACAATTAAAGAATTTAATCTTAAATGATTAAAAATACAAGTAAGGACGTAAGGTTCAAAACTCACCCCATCCACACATCCATTTGAGCATTATCGATCTAGGTCAAAGTTGTAGTTTCCGAGCTTGTTGCCAAACTCGACCGGTACATCTATGCCAATACTGTTGGTTCACTTGACTGCAAAGGTTGATTGTCAGGAAACCGAGAAGAACATATAGTCCATTTCTTGATCATTTTTACGATAGCCGCATTGCAATCCATGATGTATCTCTCCATAAGCGGGTAGTTTTTCAATTTTAGCCTGTTACGAATTTGCGGGGGCAAAGTTATTAAAATGCAATTTAACCTAACTTGAAATTTTTGGCCATGTGTAAGGAATAGAAATGGTTGTGGTATAGTAAAAGAACTGTTTGGGTTGCTTTTTGATGATTTGTACTCTCATTGAAGGCCGGTAATTGGTGCTTGAGTGTGATCACTTGCCTGTAGATGTACAAGGTTTTCCCTGTTACAAGAAATCATTAATATCATTTATTGAATGCAATACTTGTAATTGTATTTTGTGTGAAATGATAGTGAAAGTGTAATGAGAATATACCTCATTATCAGACAGAATCATAATGTGCTCCTCGTCGTCGTCATCCATTTCCGTGTTGGCATCGTCCTTATCATTGTCACTTGGTTGCTCGTCCCCCTGGCCTATCAAAAAGACCGGCCAATCGACTACACTGTCCAAGGCCTCTCCAACGTTATCGAACTGGTGGTCAACCAAGGGCAATCCCATCCTAGGATGCTATATTGACTCGCAAACTCTTACGCAAGCCACACCAACTTGAGGACTATGTTGATGATGAGGGATTTATCGCACCCCATGTGCGACCATGATATTCTTACCTAAAAGTTCTTTGACGTACACCGTAACATCCTCTCCATCCCAGTAGTTAGATAGTTGAGGAAAATGTTAACTTTTATATTATAGATTATAAGATTTGAATATATTATAAGGAAACTATATATATTTATGTAAGCATACCTCCTCACCCCTTTTTCCATCGATGGGCTCTCTGCCCAACTTTGTAGCTCCTGCGCCAAAGTTAACCATGGCTTTCTCGATGAACTTCTTTAGATTGTTAAGCCCTGTCGGGATTTAATAATGCTTGCAACTACCATACCCTTGACCAGCTGGTCAAGGTATGCCACTATGGCCTTGAATACCAATTGATCATTGGATGTTCTTTTCGGTGTGGTTCGCTTGGTTGAGGAACTACTTCCGCACTTAATGCAGCTTAGATGAGGAACAACCACATATGTGGATAGACTAGTTTGAGTCCCTCTGTATTTTCCGGGGGTGATCCTTCATGTTTGTAGCATTTATCATAATGTCCTCATTCGGTTGCAATATCATGGTCCCTTGTTTCTTCTCCTCATTCATCCTCAACTGTATTGATATGCAAATGAAAATTTATATGAGAAAAATGGACAAGCAACATATAGAAATGAATTTACGTGCAAGAAATTTAATGAACATACAATGTCCTTAGCAATTATCCAAACCCCTTTTGATGTGTAGTACCATCCCTTGCCCTTGTTTGACTTCAGGTAAATAAACGATCTGTGCGGCTTGAATTCTCTTTCATTGAGTTTTTACTCAATCTCCTCTTCATTGAAACCCCGATTAGCCAATTTCTTCCTCTCCTTTTCCCTTAGCTGCCCACTTAGTTTTTCTATGATAGATCGCTTCCCTTTTCTTCCAATGTGGTGGGTGTAATCCTTTGCTGATGCTTGCTCTATTGTAGTATCTCGAATTTCTTAAGAGGATAGGAATCGAGTAATCATCAAATGGTTTCAGAATGATGGTAAAGCAAGTAATAAGCATGAAAGTTTTGTAATATTAATTGTTACTTGAATTTTGGGGGTCAGGCGCCTATGCTCGTAAGAATGCCACTCTTCCTCATCCATCCACTTATAATTCTCCCATGATTTTACATTTTATTTATTATTACCACTATCCACATCATGTATGTACTTGTTTGCCACCTATGTCTTCTAATTCCGATGTTGGTCTCTTACCTTTTTGAAAATATCATTCCTCAACATTTTAGTTTGACCTTCTATCAAATTGTTTTCAATTTTGAAGCTTGCCTACTTTGAAACATGTTGACAGAAAGACATTACAAGCGTGTTGGTTATTAAACAAATAAACATCACAAGTACTAAAACTTTTGAAGAGCTCACCAATACATCTTTTCACGCCTCTTCCCTTAATGCACCAGTGTTCCCAGGATCCAAATTTGATGTGGCGGTGGAATGCATAATTGTCATACGTAATCCACACAGTACAGTTCTTCATGCAAATCACGTCCTTCTCGTCAAACTCAAACGCCACAGAGCTCACGTCTTGCTTGTAATGAAACATATCGATAGAAAGACATTAAAAGCATGTTGATTATTAAACAAGTAAACATCACTAGTAATAAAACTTTTGAAGAGCTCACTAATGCATCCTTCCACACCTCTTCCCTAACATCTTCCGGAACAACACACCAGTATTCCCAGAATCTAAATTTTATGCAGAGCTAGAATGCATAACTGCCGCACGTAGTCTACGCAGTCCAGTTATTTGTGCAAATTACGTCCTTCTATTGAAACTCATGCCACAGGGACGGGATTCCCCTCCTTTGCTAGCATGACAGAATGAAGTGTTACAGTACCACGCTATCTGCACCAAGTATTAATCTCGAACTTGTTAAGTCCCTCACCAGAGTGGCCAGCCTTGGACAAGTCATTGTCCTCTTTATTCAATTTCCTTCCTTTGCGGGTGCTCTTTGCCTCTCCCTTGGCAACTCGGATGTTGGGTGCTGGCCCCCTCGCATCGTATCCCTCAACATCCCCCTCATTCCCAGTTTCATCTTTGGCCGGTTCTTCATTGTCTTGCCTTCCCGATTGATCTTTGGGCACTCTTTTTTTCCTTAAACACTATTTGCAATGGAATATTTTTCTCCGGTGGTTCTTGTTCAGCCACATCTATGTTATCGGCCACAACATCCTCCTTTTTTTGTGGTCCAGTTCGCTTCCCCTTGGTGGTTAAATTCTCCTGTTTATGAGACATCTACAACAATGGAGTAGAGAAACCAAATTAATCATAGAACAAGCGACCATTTCCATCGCAACACACGCAATTAATACAACACGGACAACAAAAAGAAGTATGATGCAACAAGAAGTACACTCACACAACCATTTCCAATGCAAAGTACGCCATTCATACTACACAAAGTAGGCTATTGATACAACATGTACAACAAAAGCTATGACAAGTCAAAGTGCACTAACAAAGTACGACATTGATAAAACACAAAGTGCTCAATTGGAATGACCCGTACGACAACAACACCGGCATAGTTATGGGACTCAAACACCAACACAAACCACATGAATCATACACCAATAAATTTCAAAAAAAATATATATCACAAATGAAGGTAAATCATAACACAGATGAACTCATTATGATTAAGGATTCAAATTCATTACATCGGTCCAAAATCAAAGGGTTTTTTTCCGTTGTGCCATTTTGTCGAACATGATATGAGCATAACAATAGTAGTGATTCCTAACATAAATTTCACTTGTAAAACCATTGAAAAGTAAACCTAGATGACTAACCTTGAAGGATGCAATAAATTTGGCGTGCTTGAATACTTGTAGCCACAAATTTTCACTCACCTTGAATGGGGGTTGTAAGCAATGAAGGGTTGTAGAAAATGATGTATTCATGGATATCTTATAGCAAATGAGAGTGAGGGTTGAGGAGTTATGTGGATTTATGAGGAATAATGATGGTTAATTTCCATGGATGTTGAAGAGAGAATTGGATGGGAATGGGAGTTAAGGAAGGAGATCATGGGTTGCAACCATTCAAGTTCAGTTTTTTTCAAATACCCGTTCGGCCTATACTGGTAATATCAAATTATCGAGTGTGTATGTAAGAATCATGAAGGTTTTGGTAATCAAATTTTTTAAGGACCTAGCACTTGTAAAAAAAACCAATTTGTGAATGGATAAAGCGCAACTGCTTTACGCTGCTTTAAATTCATTTTATGGAACCCGAGGGAAAAGTTTTTTTACTAAGTAGCTGTGTACCGGTGCAAATGAAATATTACCGGGGTAAATATTAATACGATGCAGCTGGCCAAGACTGCTTTAAATCCTATTTTTCTAAAACGATGTTCTAAAAAGATAAATTAATGATTTCATGATATAATTAAACATGCAATTAGTTGTTTTCACCTTATTTGGACAAAGCCCGACCCCATAACATTAAAATAATATGTATTTCCATGTTATGTAAAAGTACACTATGACCCCAAACATTTACATTCACCCTACCGAGCACTAATCCACACACCCGAATGGGACTTTATAATACACCATACTATATATGTTGAATGATCGAACTTTGAGAGTTAATACGACTCTACAAATTGTTGATCTTTGTTTCTTGCAGTTAGGTCCTCCAAATGTGCGATGCAATTACGACAGTTTCCACAACTCTAAAAAATACAAAATTAAATATTCTAGCCTTATATCTAAATTGTAAAATATTTGTGTCCCGGTGAAAATATTTCAAAAGAACTAGTACATGTTTTTGAGTAACTTGTAATGGTTTTCTTTCAAGTTACAATGTGTAATCCAAATATCTTGCAAAGTTACTTTGGTTCCCAAACCCGACCATTTCCTCACTCGTGTAACTTGGAAATACATCGGGGATGTTTGGAGTACCATTCAGTTCAAGCGAATTTCAATTTCAATGTACCAGTAAACCTTTTACTTTTTGCACTTCAGTCCCTCCAGGAAACTTGGAAGCGTTAAAATTTAAATTGGCAGCACTAAAATGTAATTCAATTTAAGACAATCATGACCATGCATTTACACCCTGAAGGCGTGTATGTGATAACTTCAAAAATTAATATTGATTGGTATATTCCAAAGAATTGCACTATGGCCCCAAAATTTAATAGGGCAACATCCATAGCTCCGAATTATATAATTTTTTGTTATACTACCAAAATGTGTCATATAATGAATGTTTCATTTAAGATGATGACATGTGTAGAAGCGCTACTATACGTTCTAGAGTTAATTGTGTGTTTGTAGTGTAATTTTACCAAAATTTTCCCCAATTACATTGTATACCCCTAAAAAATACACCAAATATTATAAATATTTCAATAGTCCCTAGCATGAAACATCAAATTAATTTATTTGGAATTGTCTAACGCAAGAATAGAACACATTCTTATGAAAATTCAAAGGTTCACCAACCGATATATCTATTTTACAAATAGTAACGAGAAAATGGTTCCACTTTATCATTTTCTACTGTTCCATCCTCACCATGGGTACTTGTGCCAACATCCACGTCCGACCAACGACTGTCACTGCATCTGGAAATTGATAGCTAAAATACTTAGCCATGTGGTCGCACCATGATCTCTGATACTTGGATTTGTTAAGAAAGTTTTGTGCACCGACCTCCAACGCAGAACATATGAATTCACGGGAAGGGACTACTGTATTCGCTGGTTGTTTGTAGAAAGCCTCCACACAAATCTTACACATAGGTTTCCCGTAAACGTCGTGGGGACGGTGAGTGACCCCTGCTCCGAACACAAGGACGAGATGCTGCTGCAGAAACTGTATGATCCCTCCTTATTCCGTTCAACCCTCAAAATGTTCACTTTTTGCCGACCAAGATTCCATCAAAGTTTCTTCTTTACTGCATAGAAGTGGGTGAGCCTATATTCGTTGACTTTCGTGTTAAATGTTACTGGGTCTATCCTAAATGCCACGAAGTGATACCACCCATTCATTTCTGTAGTTAGTGCCTTCTTAGGAATTTTACTCCACCTAGGCTTAACCAACTTATCTACGTTGGTACCTTTCCTAGTAACTGTCCTGGTGATCTCCTCTTCAATTGGATCTTCTAAGTAGTAGCAATCCCCACAATCAATATGGAGTGTGAGAAACTTTTCCGCATTGTTTGGAACATTGGGCAACCCGAACAAATAATATACAACCTCCAGTGTGAGTGGCTCAATTTTTCCTCTACAGTACACCTCATTGGGTCGGGCCACACCTCAAGTTTGCATAGAGCTCACTTACTATAATGAGGTTGAATGCATACAGAGTCTCACATTTTTTTATCACCCAAGAATGCGGATTGTTTCTACGAATGGTGGAGAAGCCTCTATTCCTCTCTCCGGGTGATGACGTCGTGCTTTGTATGTTTCTTTCACAATCCCTACCTCCTCGGGAACGAAGGTACCGTCTGGGTACTGTTCAAGCATTTTATCAAACAACTTACATGTGACCTAAATGAAACATGAACAATGACATATATGCTTGAACAAGACATTCCAAACAATTGTTTTGAATGTATTAAACAAAGTGGAGGTCATTTAACTTTTTCTATCAGCTTCGTTTTTGCTTAATAGTCGGACCTTTATGGGTATTGCTTGAGGGAGAGAGTTAGGTTCTTCCTTTGGATGTAAACAATGTGAATTTCTATTCGAAAAAGTGGTTTTAATAGCCATAGACATTACTTACACTGGAATTTTCATAATAGTATCGGTGCATATGACACATTGAAGCAGTTGCTTTGGGCTGCTTTAAATGGGCATTTAATATTATTGTTGGCCAAGAGATAAATTAAAATTTTGGGTTATTTAACATTTATAACCCTGAGTTTAGACTGAAAATGCCAATATAACCCTGAAATCTCAGAAAGTGCCACTTTAACCCTAACATTCTAATAATTTTTGCCGATATGCCCAAAATCCCTATTCCAGAGTTGACCCTCTCAATTATGGAAATGATAAAATAGTGAAATAACTAAAATACCCTTGACTTAGAAGTGGAAAATTTTATCCCCATAATACCCCTGCCACCACCAGTCACCACCAACGCCAGCCACAACCTCAGCTACCTGCTCCACCACCCCCGCAACCATCTCCGCCAACCACCACCTCCTCCACCACCTGCGCCAGCCACCACAATTTAAGCCACAACTTCCGCCACCATTTCTACCAGCCACAACCCCCGCCACCACCAACCACCACCTCATCCACTATCTCCGCCAACCACCACCCCCTCATTCCATTCCAAATCGAATAAGCTATATGCAGTTAGAATTCTACAACTAATGGTGGATTGATCATTCTTATCCTACCAGCGCACACAAAATTTGATTGATTTTTGGAGTATGAGATTTGTTCGGCGGTGATGTTGAGCCAGCCGATTGAGCTAGCAGAAGAATGAGACTGCAGCGGAGAAGGGTCATCCGATGTGAAAAATCTCGATGTCGCATCACCGTCAAATAATAGTGATGGAGAAGAGTCAAATTTTTCGATGGATTTGGTGAAGAATCAACTTTCCTAAGGGAAATTCGACGCTGGCGACGGCAACGATGAGGGTTTCAAGACACCGGAATGAAAAATCCTACCGGTGACAAATTGTCCGGCGGTGTTGAGCTCGACCTCATCTTTGCTCATTCCCCAGCGCCGCTCAGCCAAGCGATGGAAATCTGCCACCATGACCACCGTTAGTTCAAATCGAAAACCATAGAATCGATTCAAATCAAATCTCGCTGCCTTAGACTAGATTCAAACGCCAGCGGAGGAGCCTTGTGGCAGCGGAAACGAAGGCCAGCAGTGGCACATCGGCGTTAAAAATGATGGTTCACATACGAGGAAATGGATGGAAATGATGAGGGATGTGAATTATTTGAGAATAAAAATGAGGAAAGGAAAAGGATTAGAAGAAAAGAAGGGGAGAAGAAAAGATGAGGGATGAGAATAAACTGAAGAAAACAATGGCAAGACCTCTTTCTCTTCTTTTTTTTTACTTTTAAAAGTCAAGGGAAAAATTATCTTTTTACATAAATCCGTCCATAAATCAGTTGACTGGAAAGTTAAACGATTCAAAGGTTATATTGGCACTTACTGAGATTGCAGGGTTATATTGGCACTTTTAGCATAAAGTCAGGGTCATTTTAGCACTTTGCTCTAAATTGTTTTGGCTAAGTACCTAGCACTGGTATTAATAACAGTGTAAATGTGACCCATACCAGTGTATATTTGCTAGTAAAGCAGCTACATTAGACTGCTTTAAATGCCTCTTTCATTGAATTTCTGTAACCTAGAGGAAATGATTTTTTTACTAAGTACCTAGCTCCAGTATGAGTATCGGTGAAAAAGTAAAAATGCATGTGTATATCTTTACCGAAAGTAGCTGCTTCAGGCTGCTTTAAAAGGCATTTTCATTACGTTTTTGTGACCCAAGTACGATAACCAATTTTTTGGCTAAATATCTAGCACCGGTACTATTGCCGGTGCTTACGTGAAACATATCAATGTATATTTGCTCCCAAAGCAAGTGCTTTATGCTTCTTTAAATTCCTTTTTCATTGAATTTTTTAACCTGAGAGGAAAATCACATTTTTTTCCTGCTAAGTACCTAGCACTGGTATGAGTATCGGTGCAAATGTAAAATATACTATGCCTATGTATGAAACAGACCATATCTCCTGCTTTTCTATACCGGTATTTGACTAAAATATTGGTGCCAATGCAAAAAACAGGGTAACTACTTTGCTTTTTTCTCACCAATTTTCCTTTCACCTATGATTAGCGGTCCAAAAAAATTTGGATCATAATAATACTTTAATAACAAAATTATATTACATACATCGTAGGGCATTAAACAAAAGTACTCAACATACATTTTTTGGTATTATATAAAATAGTAAGAGGAAATCCAATTAAACGGGGATAATTGTCTATATTTTCCTCTTCAACACATTGTCGCCACCCATGGTTTCACCGCTGTCATAAACCCACAACCCATCACCATGAGAATGCTGTCCTAATATAGCTCCACCGATATCCTCCAAACCAAGAAATACTGATGGAAACTCTAGAATTTCAACTGTCATTGGTTGATCAATTTCCTCTTCAAAGTAAAGCTTCATCCCATGAAGTACCGCGTGGAACTCCTTATTGGAAGGGTCTTTGATATAAAATATCTGTCGTGCCTGGGCTGCTTAGATGAACTTGTCATCTTCATATCCTACTTGATTCAAGCCCACCAATGTAAAACCCATAGGCTTTTCCAGTACAACACCGGAACCATGTTCCACCCAACGACACTTAAACATAACCACTTTGAACTCTAAATAATCCAACTCCCAAATTTCCTAAAGTACCAAATAAAATAGCATCACAGCAACAACATAATATTTGTCTTTCTTGCTAGCCTGCCACATGGATTTAGATTCAATATAAACACCACTGTTTTGTGTTGTGCTCTTCTCACCTTTTTCCAATGTTGATAAACTAAAGCCATTGATGTCATAACCTTGGTATCTTCTAACGATGCAGTTTGGTGTCCTTGGAAATGCACGTAGCTTGTTAGGCATACCGTCCACATTGCAAAGCTGGTAAAACAAGTTGACAAAACTTGAAAAATGCTCCACCTGTATTTTATTCGACGGCCAGTCCGAATGAATCTCTACCGACATGGACACATTCTCTTCAACGTATATTTCGGTCTCGCTACTATTCCGTAAAACTTACAAGTGAACTATCATAAAATCAGAATTCAAGGGTGTATGAAGCGTAGCCTTAGACCATGAAGTCCCATTCTTTCTACCGTAGTGTGGTCTACCGGGAACACCAATCGCTATTTTTCCAACCAAGTTTGAAGTACAGTACTCGATGATCTCCTCACTATCGTACCTCTGAACAATCGAGGCTTCTGGCCGATTGCGATTATGAACATAACCCTTGAAAATACCCATGCGACGCTCAAAGAGGTACATCTAATGAATCCCAACAGGACCGCATATACGTATTTCCCTGACCAAGTGTATCACGAGGTGGACCATGATGTCAAATAATGATGCTTACCTCTCCAGTTCATCCAGCTGTTGCCTACTTATATTTTTCCTGCCGACCGAGTAGAAGAAGAAACACATGCGCATAATTGAAAATCTAACTTCCTCTTCCAAACAACCGTGGATCGATATGCATAAGCACATGAAAATCGTGCGATTTCAAAGCATTAATATGCAAATCATCGTTCATAAAACGACTAACATTAGAAGAGTAGCCGGATGGTACCTTCATTCCTTGAATGCTGTCACACACCGTCTCCTCTCAGTAACTGACAAATTGTAAGGAGCGGGAGGCAGGTACGTTCACTTCCCTCTAACCTCTGGTGCTAGATCCAACTGAATACCAAGCTCCACCAAATCCCTCCTTGCATTTGTGCTTTTTTACTCTTCCCGGGAATGTTAAATAGCGTGCCAATTAACTCTCACAAACATTCTTTTCAATATTCATGACATCCAAATAATGTTGAACCTCCAAATTCTCCCAGTAAGGCAAATCAAAGAAAATCGACCTTTCTTCCATGGTTCCTCTACCGCCCCACCTACCTTAGATAACTTCTTACCAAGTACGACATTCAATTTCTTCACCTTGATGTGAAAGAAAACACCGGTCAATGTTTTAGGTGGCTTTCTCCTTTCCTTCCCACCAACAAATTCCATCGTATTTCTCGCAACTTGTGCTTCAACAGGAGAAATTTTCGGTGACCCAAATAAACAGTCTTCCGACCATTTTCATCTGATGGTAATCGGTCCCATCCTCGCAAACAGGATAAGCCTTATGGCCCTTCACTACATAACCTGAAAGGTTACCATATGTTGAAAATAATTTATGGTACCAAAAAGTATGGCCTTCAAGGTAAACTCCTTTCCATGAAAACCATAAAACACTGAAGCGCCCTTAGACCATAGAACTTTCAAATATTTTATCAAAGGGGAAAGATAAGTGTCAATGTCATTTCCAGGCTGTTTGGGCCCTGAAATCACCATGGGCATCAACACATATTTCGTCTTCATTCACAAATATGGGGTAGATTGTGAATGGCAAGCATAACCGACTATGAACTGTGTTTCAAGGACATATTACCAAACTGGTTCATACCATAAGTATACAAAGTCATCCTCAAATTTCTAGGTTCATAAGAAAACTTCGGATACATCTTATCAAAAAAATTCCACTAATCTGCATCCGCTGGATGCTGAATCATATCATCATCTTTAGAACTTCTCCAATCCATGTACCATGTCTAGTTATTTTCATCTTTAGCATTATTAAACAACCATTTCAGCCTCGGAATAATCGGAAGGTACCACATACATATGATGAGCACCCGCTTCCTCACCGACACAATATGGTCTCCACCGATAACCACATTTTTCTTTTTCTTATAACGGGACACATTACATACGTGGCAAGCGATCTTATCCTTCAAGTCACCTCTATATAAGACACAATCGTTCGGACAGGCATGTGTCTTTTCATACTTCATTCCCATCGGACACAAAATTCTCTTAGCTTTTATAAATGTTGTCCGGCAAACCATTACCGTCCCGAAGCTTCTCATTCAAAAACTTAAGAGAATTTCAAATTAAACAACTCAATAAAACATGACATGACCGTGTCTTTCTGCTTGCAACAGAGATACAATGATCTATCCTTCTCACCTAAAAAGTTATCCAAAACATTGGGCCTCCCTCCAAATTCATTAACTACCTCTTCACATGTGTCATCCAATTTACATCTCCAAAACACTCCCCCTTACTAATAACTACAACCTTCGGAGGTGATTTTCCCCATGAAGTGTCCACACCATATAATCTCTTGCAAACCCCCTACTATACAAATGGAGTGTCAATACGTCCTTATTGTCTCTACGATTTCGATTTCTACAATCACGACAAGAACATAATATTCGCTTCTCACGACTAAAAGCATACTCCAAAAACTCCTCCACGAAACCAATAAATTCTTCACTCCCCCTACTAAC
>JAUOBV010041919.1:0-14084 GCA_032360425.1 Rubia occidens
TTTGACGCGTTAAGAAGGGCTAAGAAGTTTGAGTGGACTGAGAAGTGGGAGAAGTCATTTATGGAGATAAAAGAACACTTTCGGAGGGTGATAACACTTATAAAACCTAAAAGGGGTGAGGTTTTTTAAAATTTATATATCCGTGTCTCCTATGGCCATTAGTGCAGCGTGGTGAAGGAAAAAAGAAAGAAACAACAGTCGGTATATTTCGTAAGTAGGGTCTTGTAAGGACCAGAAACAAGTTATACATCTCTCGTGAAGTTAATCCTGGCATAGGTTCACACAACTCGAAGGCTGAGACTCTAATTTCAAGGGCACATCATAATGCTACTTACTAATTATCCGATTCCGCAGATACTCCTAAAGCCAAAAGTTTCAGTTAGAATGATGAAATGAGTAGTAGAATTTGGGGAACATGATATACGATTTCACCCCATAACTGCAGTCAATGGTCAGGTTCTTACAGATTTCATAATGGAAACCACGGAGTCCATAGAGTTGGAGGAAGTGTGAGGTAACGAGAAGGTTTGGAAGTTAAATGTCGATGGCTCTTCTCATTCGGGAGGCAGTGGAGCAGGAATATGACTTACTAGTCCCGAGGGTGTAGATTATCTGTATGCTTTGCATTTCGAATTCAAATCCAAGAACAATGAAGTTGAGTATGAGGCTTTGATCAATGGTCTTCCCTTAGCTAAGGAGCTTAAGGTAGAAAATTTGGAGATATTCAGTGATTCACTAGTTATAGTCCAACAAGTTAAAGATGAGTACAAGGCAAGAGAACACCACTTACAGTGATATTTGGTGGTTGTAAAACCCTTTCTGAATGGTTTTCAAACATATACCCTAACACAAGTACCGAGGGAGGAGAATCATAAGTCATGTGTTTTGAGTAAACTTGCTTCCTCCGATCTTGGAGTTCAGCCGTAGAAACAGTTGATGATGGAAACAGTGAATAGGAAATGTTTTGAGGTATAAGAGATAATGATCCTTGAAGAAGAAGATTCGTGGATGACACCCATTGTTTCTTATCTTCGAGAGGAAATTCTACCTGAATGACCTGTAAAATCAAGAAAGATAAGGTTGAAAGCTTTACCGTATGTGTTGCAGGATGAAGTTCTATATTGTCGAGATCATTTTCAACCACTTCTTTTCTGTGTTACTCCTCTCGAGGTGGATTATTTATTCGGAGAAGTTCACAAATGAATATGTGGAATCCACCAGAGGGCTAGATCTGTTGCAATGAGGCTTATTTGGGTAGGGTATTATTGGTCTATGATGTTTGATGATGCAAATAGGTATATCCAAGCTTGCCATCTATGCCAGAAACATGCACCTGTCACTTATATTCCTCGGGAGGAGATGATGAATATCCATAGTTCATGGCCATTTGACAAATGTGAGATCGATCTTGTAGGGCCAGTCCCAAAAGCACCAGGCTATTCAGATATCTCATTGTGGCCATTGATTACTTCACTAAATGGGTGGAGGCGAAGCCATTGACAAATATGAAAGGGAAGTCAGTGATTGCATTTTGTTGGAAAAATATTATTTGTCATTTTGGTATCCCCAAGACCATAATAACAACGAGACACGGTTTATTCATGAACCATTCAAAAAATGGTGTGAGGAGTATAATATACAACAAAAAGTTACATCGGAATATCTTCCTAAGAAAATGGTTGGATGGAAGTCGCTAATCCTATCATTGTTAATGGTATTCAGGCAAGACTTGAAGGTGCTGAGGGGAACTGGATACATGAACTGCCAGACATTTTATGGGCCTACCTAACTGCTGAGTCGTCTGCCACTGAGGAAACACCATATGGTTTGGTCTATGGTTATGATTCCTGTGGAAACTGGAATACCGAGTCCAAGGGTAATAGCGGTTTCTGAGGAAGGAAATGAAAACAATCGTCGTATGGATCTTTACTTAGTGGAGGAGAAACGAGATAAGCATCTCTACATAAATCCAAGGTGAAGGAGAAAGTCAAGCATTTTTAGGATCGAAGGGTTCGAAAGATGTAGTTCAACCCAAGAGACCTTGTTATGAGAAAGAATAAGAAGAGTCGTCGAGAACTTGACGGGAAGCTAGTAGCGAATTGGGAGAACTATACAGGGTGATCGAGGCATATCCTAGAGGTAGCTATACTCTTGAAGGAATAAATAGGGATTGAGTCCCGAGGCGATGGAATGTTGTTAATCTACGGAAGTATCATCAGCTCTAAAAGGCTAGAAATTGGTGAAATGGATTAAATAAAATAAAACAAAAGCCCCAATGAAAAACAACCGAAAGCATATAACAGAACAATTAATCTTATTCACTTATATAAGTAATCAAAGATGTGAAATCCAAGACCAATCACTAAACTAATTTTCCCTCATCGTTAATCGACTCAACTGTGTTGTTTGGTTCTTTTGAATATACTCGACCCTTGACTCACATCATCTCTCGGCAAGTGCTTGCAGTTCTTAAGCATTGTATGTATCATATCCCTCTAGAAACACATGTTATTTGAAAATCCCCGGCATTAGGCAAAAGTATTAAATTTGAAGGCAAAATGTTGGTTTGTTTAGTAGGTAAGGCACTTTTGTCAAGGATATTTTTTTGAAGTTGTCTTGAATACCAGCTCTTCAAGAAATAGCATGACATAATACCCACATTTGCAACAACTGTTTTGTCGTGGGGATGTTAAAAAATACAATAATTGTCATATCATGTCAATGTACACAATAATCAAATTAAATAGTAATTTTTGTCTATTGATATAATGACTTAGGTTGATGTTCGTTATTTTTCAAGTAAAATCGGAAGATAGTTTTGTCTTCCTCTTCTCCCTTTCATATCTACATGCAAGCCTGCGAATATAGAAATTTGTAATATTACGAACAACAATTTGACGAGATAAAATAAGAACATTGCAAATAATTGAGATATCCGAAAATCACTTGGTTGTCCATTTTATGGCTGGTTTTGATTCCTCCAGTCATGGTGTCTAAGGTGAAAACATCATTCGTACTAGGACAGATGATGATGAGGTAATAATGATCATTGCATTGAAATCAGACAAATTAATGAGTTATGAATTCTCGAATGAAGATAGTATAGGTATTTCAATTAGAAATTGTGGCTTACAATTGGAGGTTGGACACCAAATAGACGTCAGCTTCACATGCCATCATTGTATGGAAAATCATGTCAACACGACTATTTACTTTATTCTCAAGAAATCCTTTGACAAGACCTCCCGCGTTCGAGGCAGGCCCGACCCAAGGCATGAGGCAAATGAATACATTGCCTCAGGCCCTTAATTTCCTAAGTTTTTAGGGGCCCTAATTTCCTAAGTTTTTAGGAAACCCCCCTCCCCAATTTACTAAAAATAGCTAGTATATGTATTTGTATAATAAAAATAAGAAAAAAATAACATTTAGTCTCTTCTTTCAGTCGGGCCTTGGCTTGCGTAAATGGAAGTGCAAAAGTCTAATCTGCTTCCCAAATTCATGCCTTTAATGTAATATATCAAAACCAAAGTCAGCTTTCCTTCCTCAATTTCACCCAAAATGCAGTATAAAAATAGAGAGTGCTGCGCAAATTTAGTCGAGAAGACAACAATAACAAGTTTGATTCTTTTAGCCTCCATTGATATCTTGCTCTACTCCCGGAATAGAGGTTCAATCTTCTTCCTTTTGAATTTTGTTTATACTTTTTTATTAAAGAACTTTAAGTTAGTGTCATATTTTCAAATTTCAAATATTCTAATATGATTATATTGTGTTTAGATTTAAGTTGTTGATTGATTAAATTTTCAATTTCTTATATGAGAATGATGTGTGAAGATGTTGGAGTTTTAAATTTTTATGAGTATGAACGATAAAAGTTTAAGAATGTCTATACATTGATTTCTTAAATTTTGATTTAAGGATGTTGCTTCCTATTCACACTTTTAAGTGATGAAGCTGAAACTAAAATTTACTGACTATTGATGTCTTTTTGTGATTATTTGGGTTGCACTAGTTTTATTCTAATTTCTAAGCTAGACTTTAAGTTGTGCTCACTTCATATATTTTTTTGATGAAACAAATATGAATTTTGATGATAGTTGTTACATGGAAACGTCAAAGCGAAAAACAAAGTGTGCATCCGGAGATTCAAACAGAAGAAAGATTAAAAGTCATGATAAATATGTGAAAGCACAAAAAGGTGTTCTTAAGAGATTATTTAAGAAGAAAACATATGAAGAAGAGGACATAAGCAAAAAAAAAATGAAGATGTAAGTATTGATGGCCTAATTGAGGTGAATATTGATAGCATTGAGGAACAAGTTGTGGCGAATGTTAATCGTATTGAAGAAGAGGAAATTGTAGAGGGAAACCAGGTGATTGAACATGATGTTATTGAGGAAGAAGAAGTTGATGTGGATGTCAACAATGTCGAGGAACAAGTTGCAATGCGTAGTGATGAGAAATAAGCGGGTGATGAAAGTATTAACATTTATGATCCCAGGAATTGGGGCACCATTTCTCAAAAAATTAGAGATCGTATGGTAGAGAAAGGCCAGAAAGCGAAGATGTCAAGTTCAAGTATCCTAAATGTGGTGCTAGACATTTTGTTCTTTCTTATTAGACCCGTATTTTGAGTAATGGGGAGACTCAAGAGAGGAGATGACTAGTTTATTCGATAAAAAAATGTGGTGTTTTGTTTTTGTTATAGGTTGCTCAAGGAAAGAGACAATCATACTCATTTGGCTAATGAATGATTCAAAGATTAGAAAAATGTAGGAAAGTCACTCAAACTTCATGAAGGTAGTGATGTTCACATGAAGTGCATGGCAAGTTGGATTGAATTGGAGAAATGGCCTGAAAAAATACAACTATTGATTGTGATTTACAAGAGAAAATAATCAAAGAGAAGGAACGATAGAGCGAAGTGTTAAGAAGAATATTGGTTGTTGTGAAAGCGCTTGCAAAATGTAGCTAGGCCTTCCGTGGAAGTAGTGAAAACATTGATGAAGAGAACAATGAGAACTTCTTAAGTTTTACTGAGATGTTTATCGAATTTGATCCAATCACGAGGGAGCACCTTCGTCGCATCGGGGAGGAAGAAATAAGGAAACACTATCTTGGCCACAAAATTCCAAATGAAATGATTCTTTCATTAGTCGATGAAGTGAAAGTGTGATTATGAAGAAAATCAAGAAAACAAAGTACTACTCCCTTCGTCCCAGAGAAAATGACTCATTTACTTTTTTACGGTCTTCAATGATCATGTTTGACCAACAATATCTCTAGCTACACACAACAATGTTGTATAATAGAAAATAGATGTTAAGACGAATCTAACAATATCTCACATGATATTTTTATTTTATATATTACTTTTAATTAGGGTCTAAGTTTGCAAAATTTGACTTGGAAAAAGTAAATGAGTCATTTTCTCTGGGAGAGAGTATTCAAATATTCTTGATTGTACTCCGGACCTAAGCCACCAAGAACAAATGTCACATGTGATACAGTGTGTCGACGTCTCTCCAAATTCGTCTATGGTGGATGAATTTTTTATTGAGTTTATGAAGACAGATGATATATCGGGGATGGGGCTTTGAAACTCTTGCAAATACCTTGGCTAAACTTGGCCTTGATATTAATGATAAAAGAGGTCAAGGATATGACAATGGTTCAAATATGAAGGGAAAAAATTTGTGCAAAGAAGATTGCTCGATATAAATTCCAGAAATTCCAGAGCCTTTTACACCTCCGTGGTTGTCATTCTCTACACCTTACTCTTTCTGATATGGCTCATTGTAGTACTCTCGCGATTTATTTCTTTGGAGTTATACAACGTATTTATACGCTGTTTTCATCTTTAACCAAGAGGTGGAGCATATTTAAGGAAGTGGTTAAGGGTTTCACACTTAAACCATTGTCGCAAACTCGTTGGGAGAGCCATATTGAAAGTGTAAGAGCTATAAGGTTTCAAGCTTCTCAAGTAAGAGATGCACTAATTAGCTTGCCCAATAGTAGTGATGAATAAAAGTCAAAAAGTGAAGTCGGGTATCTTGCAACCGAGCAAATGGAGAATTTTGAGTTATTACTTGGATTGGTTATTTGGCACAAGTTGTTGTCTCTAGTTAATGTGGTGAGTAAAATTTTACAAACCGAGAATATGAACATTGAGGATGCTTTAACTCAATTGAAAGAGCTTTTTTGGATATGAGGAAGCATTGAGTGAAGTTAATGTTCTTCCTTTGGAGATGGGTATTGAACCCAAATTTCCTAATAAGCGTCCCCATATTGGAGCAAAAGGAAATGACGCTCGCCCGCAGCGCCTCCACCTGCCCGACACCACAAGCCTTGGTGGAGGAGCTAAATTCACGATAGCCCAGCGCTAGGAACGTTGGCCGGCCATACTCGGTGCGCACAAGGGACCCCTGCCACAGCCCATAGGCCCGCACATGGGGGCCCAGTGCCGGTAAACTCAGGAATCCTCACACTGCCGCTGCCGAGTTTCGAATCACTGATCATTGGAGCAGATGAACCAACTCCCAACCGTTGGGGTACACCCGTGGGTGTATTAGGAAGAGGCAATATGATGAAAGTAGTAGCGAAGATATGATCATGTCCCGTGAAGAATCATTTAGAGTTTTATTTTATTTTAAAGATGTGATGGATAATGCTTTGACTTTATTCCAGAGTAGGTTTGAGTAATTTGAAATTTATCAAGAAACTTTTGGGTTTTTGTTTGATTTGGGGAAATCAGAGGTATTAAGTGATGAATCTTTGAAAGCAACTTGCTATAGTTTGGAAATGTATCTAAGAAATTATACGACTTCACATATAGATGGAGGAGACTTGTTTGTGGAATTAAAGCAATTGTGTGAGGTGTTTCTAGCAAGAAAATGAAGACAATTGAAGTTTTGAATCATTTGAAGGACATGGATGGTTGTTATCCAAATGTCTTGATTGCTTATAGGATACTACTCACTATACATGTGACCGTTGCTTCAACGGAACGAAGTTTCTCCAAGTTGAAGCTGATTAAGTCGTACCTTCGCTCTACCATGTCGCAAGATAGATTGAGCGGACTAGCTATTCTATCTATTGAGCATGATTTGGTTAAAGAGCTTGATTATAAAAGCTTGATTAATGAATTTTCTTCTAAGAAAGTAAGTATAATTGTATTAGAGAAGTGGTTTTTTTTTTTGTAAGTTTTCATTACTATTTATTTTTTTATTGTATTTAAAGGCCTTTTTTTCGTAGTTCGCTTCAGCCCTTCAAAATCTTAGGGCCGGCCCTGTTTGAGAGTTATGTCAGTGTGTTTTTTTCTTGGTTCCTTTTCTCTTTCTTGAGGGTTTGGTGCAAAGGGAGAAATCCAATATCCGACTAGAGAGAAATGAATCCCATTGTTAATGCACCTTTTTGTCTCCTCGAAAACTTATTAAAGTTGGAAATCTTATTATAAGCTTATGGAAAGATGGTATTTCCAAAAATTTTATCTTATTCTTATGCACATCTATTGCACTTTCTCTTTAAGTATACTAAAAAATTGCTCGTGTTGGACTCTTGGTTTCATATCAGTCACGATTCAATTAATACAAGAAGTTATGTTCATCAAATGTAATCACTAGTAGAGTCAGAAACAATGTCTAACAAAGAGGTTGCCCATCAAATGTGGTTCTTTTTCGATCAGAGGCAGCAATTTTCGGACGCTGATTCTGACTCAGTTGTCCATCGGCTAGATGATGGACAATAGTGCTTCAACCTTCACTAAATAAGTTACACGATAGCATTGTTCCACAGTTTTTTTAATGTAAAAAGGTTGCCAGACTCAATGGAATGAAGCGGCCATTTTTTTCCATTGCCTCTCGAAACTCCAATTAATACCAGCACATCACTATCAACATCACCAATGTGTACCATAATCTGTATAAACAAGCATCGAATTTTGTCGGAATCCAAAATATTATTCCAAAAATTCTAAAATCACAATTGAAAAATGATTGAATAAAAGAGTCTAATTTTGATTTAACCTTTACTGGTTGAACTGAGGTTTCACTGGAACATGTGGCCACCAGACCTCATCCTAAGAGAGTTTATTCGATGGGATCTTGGCGGAATTGGACGCCGGGGCCTTGACGAACAAGGATGGGGTGACATCGATGGTGCTTCAATGTCAGCGCTTCGATTGGATAAAGGCAGAGAAAACTATTTGATTGGAAATGGTTTTACAGCAGTTCAAATTGGATTTTAGATGGCGATTCAGAATTTGGATGTTAAATGAACAAAACAAGCGTCTTCTGCTGTATTTTGGCATGTAAAAAATATGGTTCCAGTTTTGGAATCCTAACTAAAAGGCAGTTTTGGCACAACAATACAGAACCGCCTTCTAATGATGCTTTTGTAGGCCATGATCTCCATTGATAAATGTACTTTATCATTGGTCGCACATGATTATTAAACATGGCTACCCCTGTGACTTTGGAATAAACACAAATTCTAACATTTCTAATTCATTAAGAATACAGGTCCTTTTATGTCTCTAACTCATTTTGGCCTATCGTGTAAAAATGTGCCATATTTACTCAGTCTGTCAGAACAATAAAGATTAAACTCAATAACAACATTAGAGAATGCAAACAAAATGATTTTAAAAAAATTGAGTTCTTTGTATTCCATAACAAGATTGTTGCTCAGAATTAAGAGATCAATGTGTACATCAACAACTAAGCCAAACTGAAAATTATAATCAGTTGTGAAATTTTAAAATTTAGTCATATATTCAAAATGAAGAGAGTAGTTATAAAAGTTCAATAAATGTGATATACAATGAATTTATACTAACCATAAATATATTGGTTCATCATGTCAGAGTTATTTTGTCTATCGTCTAATTAATGCTCATGAAATTTCATATCTATTTCGTGCATGCCATCATACGAAAAGGTCTACTACAACTGCTTTATGTTCTCATGTTGTATAACTTGACATTTTAGGTCATCATTCAGTCGTCTCCACATTATTTTTCTACACATCTACGGCCCTTTCTTTCTAAGTGCACTCACAGTCGTACTAGTGTTGCACTCTTGTATTGATCAGCCACGATCAAATTCGTCTTACTAAAATAATCTGATACATCTCTATTTATGATACTATAGAGGACCCATATAAATGCTGAGAAAAAAAAGTAATATTTATTATTTTTATAAACTAATATATTTTGGTTAAAATAAAATATTCATTCAACAAGTATATACATATACATAAGAGCTTGAAAATAGTTCTGAGTTCACAAACCATGTAAAATTACACGGTCCATTTCATGGGACCTGGCACTGGGCCTTCTTGAGCTTCCTGGGACTTCTTAAAGCCTCGATCAGCTTCTGATTGGCAGGTCCGTGCGATATGAACTCGTTGCGCTTTTTGCTTCAAAACTCGATCATTTCTTCTCCTTTTTTCTTCTAACAAAAAACACTCTTCTACCACATTGCAAAATAGCCTTCAATATACTAACAACCTCACGGATGACCTTCAATCTACTACCATTCTCGCGAAGACCTTCTCCAATGATGGTCTTCAATCAAACACACAAAATACAAAGAATTTGACCAATTTATAGAGGCAAACACACTAGACATTAAATACTTACAAAATTAGGGGTGTTTAAATTTCCCGACCTGACCCGAGCCATTTTAATCCAGCCCATTTGGATCGGGTCGGATCAATATCCCATTTGGGTCAAGTGGGTCAATTCAATTTGGGTCGGTTCGGGCCAAATTTTGACTCAAATCGACCCATTTTGAACCACTTGCATTTTTGCACCATTTTCTTGAGAAACAAATTCTTTTAAAAAAACCATTAAAAATATATATTAATTCAACATATCCACCATTGATTTTCTTCATATACAAGTTTAACATTCTTGATAAAAATATATTTATAAAGATAAAAATAATTTTGTGCAACCACTCTTAATTATATATAATATATTGATTAAAATGTGAAATATGTAATCACAATTATATAAATAAATTTTGTTAAAATTATATTTTTTAATTGAAATATTAAAAGTATTTTAACTAAGGCCTTGTCTAGTTGAACTTATTTGGTGCTTAATTTAATTTATTGGTGTTGAATTTAGTTTATTGGTTTTGAATTTAGTTTATTAGTGCTGAATTTAGTTTATGGTGCTGAATTGAGTTTATTGGTGCTGACTTGAATTTTTTAGTAGTTTATTTTTTTAAAAAAATGAAAAGAATGACTCCCAAGATAATGTTGTACTCGTTACATATTCTATTTTTAGACTTATTACTCAATCAGTGAATGTAGAGAACCTAAATAAATATTTATTTATTAATTTTTTTGTTCAATGTCGAGTTTATTAGTGCTGAATTTAGTTGATTTATGTTGAATTTAATTTATTGATGCTGAATTTAGTTTAGAGTTAAATGCTAAAATGACCCTATATTTTCGTCAAAAGTGCAAATAACCCTGTAAAATTTGAAGGTGTAATTCTAACCCTATTATGTGGTTGAAAGTGCCAATCTAACCCTGATAAACAAAATTTGATCGAAATTATGTGAATTGACCATTATACCCTCTTTAAAAATTAAAATTTCAGAAATGACTAAAGGACTATTTTATCCTCATCATTTTCCTTTTTTCTTTTAGACCCAACATTTTACCCTAACTATAAAATTCTACTTTTCATGCACCCCCTTCTCTTCTTCTCTCCTTGGGACCGTTCTTCTCCCCAGCCGCCTTCGCTTGCTCCAGATCAACTACTTCACCATTGCTCTCCGTTAACTACTCACCGCTGCTCTCCCTCAACTACTTCACCGCTGCTACAGATCAGAACAACCTCTACTCCGCCGTCACCGCTCGGGAGGCAGAGGAGGGTCGTGGACGGGGGACTGGCTGTTGGTGGTGTGTTACACATCGATGTAGTGATCTCCACCGCTGCCACTACCAGCGGCTACCAGCGGCGGTGGTCTGAGATCTTGTGGATGATTTCCTTGAGAATTTGTGCAGGAAAAAAAAGAGCATGGGGGAGAAGAGGAGGCGACAGCAGATGACATGGTGGTGTTGATGTGGGCAACGAGAGAAGGAGAGCAGGATGTAAGAAACTTGGTGGCCGTTGTTAGCGTGTGTTCTTGGTGTTGTGCGTGTTGAGGTGAGGTGAGATTTGGTAGTGTGTGTTATTGGTGTTTTGTGCATGTTGAAGTGGAAAAGAGATTCAATTTATAGAGTTGAAGGAGAAGAGTCTGGTGGATTCTTGATGAATCATGAATGTGGAATTTGAGATTTTTATTTTTAATTTGGATGTGATTTTTAAGTTCAAGTAACCAGATTACAGCTTGGAATAGATGGTGGTTAAACCAGATTCTGGTGGAGATGCGGCGGAGCGAGGAGATCTGGCAGGGGAGGTGGCAGGAGATGCGGCAGAGTGATGGAGATCCGGCGGCGGAGGTGTTGCTGGATGGGGTTTGAAGATGAAGAAAAATCCTAGGGTAGTTATATCATTAAAATTTTAGTTCTAATAATAGGGATATTTTAGATTTTTTTATTTGGTCAATGTCAGAAAATACCCAGTCAACGTCGTAATAGTGCCAAAAGGTTATATCGACACATTTGATGCAAAAGTTAGAGTTATAACTGGACTTTCACATTATATAGGGTTATATTGATAGTTTTGAAACATAATAGGGTTATATTTTTTATTTTACCCTTTAGTTTATTAGTGCTGAATTTATTTTATTGATTCTGAAATGTGATGAAATTAAACTCAACTGGACAGAGCCTACGTAGCATGAAAATAATTGTATTTTTATTTATTAAGTGAATAATTTATAATTAAATATAATATAATAGTCTTATTTTAAATTATGAAAATTCATTGTAATTTTATTTATTATATAAAAATTAATACATATAAAAATTGTTAATTTTATTTGAATAAATTATCATAAATGTACTATCATTTGGGTCGATTTGGGTTGATTTGTGACTCGGTCCGACCTGACCCAATCCGACCCAAAACTATGAGAATTTTGACCTGACCCGACCGACCCATTGGATAAAAAAATTTGGGTCGATTTGGGCGGGGACACTTGACCCGCCTCGACCCGTGGGTTAGCATTACCAACCATATACAAAATAGGGAAATTTGGGTAATTACACGAGGTGATTCTAACCCTCTATTTGGTAAAACACCTAATAATCTAACTATCCACCAACAAAACCACCTAAATAAGAGCATCAATTGTGTTAAAAGAAAAAAAACTATGTCTCATCAATACAATTTAAAGTTATAACACATCTTCCCTCTAGACCTCCCTATCTTCAGTGAACAAGAGCCAATTTCTCTCGAGGAACTAGTTTCCTTCTTTCATCGTGCCTCTCTATCTACGAACACCTTATCATTTCACAAAGGCGTTATGTTGCTACCAGCACGTCTAACATAAATGAACTTATCTTTCCAAATACCGCAATTACTAGGAAAGTCCTACACAATACAAACCCCTGGCATAATAGGGTAATGGCTCAGGCATGCTAGTTACGAAATCGTAACTACCCCCGGACCTCACTTCCAAGTTTGGAAGTTGATACAAAGGCGGTTTGGCATAACCACCTTTGAAATGGGCTAATTAAAATAACTTTCTTTGATTGGGGAAAATTAAAGGCGGTTATAATTATCACTTCCTTAACCGGTGGTTGAACTGCATTTGAAAATTTTCTGAGGGGTCCCCTGAGAGGTTCCGAATTTGGAACCCTTTTCGGAAGGCGGTTCCTCATATTTTTGGCGATACTGCCTTCTAATTGAGCCTTTAATAGGCAGCTCTTTCTAGTGATCTCAACTAATGCAATGCATTAGAAAGAACCCAATCTTCATGCCCAATTTATTCAAGAGTTAAGTGCTAAAATGACCCTGAGTTTAGCTTGAAAGTGCCAATATAACTCTGCAATCTCAAAAAGTGCCAAAATAATTTTTGACCATATTGACTTTTTAGTCAACCAGTTTAGTGCCGGATTTTGTTAAAAATATTATTTTGCCTTTATTATAAAAAAAGAAAAAATGCAAAAACATGGGTTGTCCGGATAACATTGTTTTCTTCCATTAAATTTATCATCTCCCTCGTTCCCCTCCACCACCAGACATCTTGTTCGCACACCAGACATCGCTTCTCTTCCATTAAAAATCTCATCCCCTACACATCTCGTTTCCCTCATTCGCACACCAGACATCTCGTCTTCCCACCGTTCGTTGACCATCGCCGGAAGCTTGTCGTCGCCGTAGTAATGAAGATCTCAATTTTCCCAGCATCAGAGCGAAGGTCTCGATCATCCAGCGGCGGAGTGAAGGTCTTGATTTCCCGGTGCTTGGTTGATCGGCGCTGGGATTCTCCCTATATTTTTTTGCAGTCGTCCCTTCATTTTTGACGCAGATGTCCCTCTGTCCAGATATGAGAAAGTGCCAAAATACGTGGCGGGAGCGAGGAGAGGGGGAGAGAGGGGCTAGGGTGGGGGAGACAGTGGGGCTAGGGAAGGGGATACGATGGGGCTAGGGCAAAAGGAGGCTGCAGGAGGCTAAGTTAGAGGATACAGCGGAGCTAGGACGGGGGAGACGACTGGGCTGTGGGAGGCAATAGGGATTAGGACAGGAGATACGACGATGCTAGGGATAAGATCCGATGTGGGATGGTTCAATGATGGGATGGAAGAAGGTGCGGGAAAGAGGTTAAGTGGTGGTGGTTTCAGGAGGAGGGAGCAGTGGTGGTGGGGTCTGGGGAAGAAGAAGAGAGCACCGGATGCGGTGCACAGTGGTGGAGGTGGCTGAGTTTTGAATTAGGGTTAGATAGGTTTTGAAGAAACAAGATTGATTTGTTATAGGGGTATTTTTGTCATTTTATTTCTTAGTGTAGCCTGAATTCATTTAGTCAATGCCGGAATTAGGGGTTTTGGTTATATCAGCACAAAGTTTTTGAAAGTTAAGGTCAGATTGACACATACTCCCTCCGTCCCAGAGAAAATGGCACATTTGCTTTTTTGATACTATTCTCTGTTAAAGTTTGATCGCATATTTAAATAGATAT
>JAUOBV010042024.1:0-14083 GCA_032360425.1 Rubia occidens
GCTTACTTTCCTTTTTGGGACGTCCCACTATAAATTGCTTAGTTTGAAAATTTCCTCTTTTAGTAAGTTTTTGACATGTAAATTCCCTACAATACCCTTACTAAACTAATATAATTACACAACCAGAATTTAAAAAATAACTAACTAAACAAACCAAAGTAACTCTCATCAACTCTAGATTATCAATCGAGTTTATCATTTGGGTCTGTGACTCTCCTCCACTCATCCCCATTGCTCAACCGGAACCCTACCATTTCTGATCCCCTCTCCGGTGGCGTACCCTCTCCGGTGGCGTACCCTCTCCGGTGGCGTACCCATACAGGGGATTATCGGGAGATTTAGAGGGAGCCACCGCCGGTTCCGAAGCGACGCCCGTGGCGCGGGAAAGGTCTTCCATTCCGGCGACTGATTCTGTCCCGATTTACATGGCGGCGGCGCTGGTAAGATTTAGGTCGATGGGTTGATGGGATCCGGATAAGTCGATGGGTCGATGGGTCAATGCGATCCGGTTTTGGGATCCTGTAATCTTCCTTCTGCCCCAAAACGGAAAAGGATGAATTTCAATACATTTTTGCTCTTCTCGATTTGAATGAAAACATTGATTGGATTATTATTCTGTTCGTATTGTGGTTTAATCTCTGTTTACTCTGTTCGTATTGTGGGTTTGCATTATTCAACATTTTTGGGTGAGTTTTACAGAGCTTGACAGTATACCTGTTATTCCATTTCTGCCCCTTTGCTGAATTGCCAAGTCACCATTTCTTAAAGTTTGTGCCAAAAGTAATTCAGCGATTTTTACCGGGACGGAGGGAGTATATTACTACGATGCAGTTGTAAGATGTTGTTGTTGCTGTACTTGTATAGAACGGGTCTGATTAAGTATGATGTGAATGCGGGTGTGTATTATGATCCTCCCATAGCTGAGAAAAATGTGACACTGAAGCAAAGGTTAAGCCACTCTCAATTAGTTGAATTAATTGTGAGACGGCTTGGCATTGAATGTGCAGGGTTTCTAGTGAAGATCTACTATCGTTATCATGAGATGATTGGTTCGTGTATATATTATCGATGTTATAATCTGGGAGATGACGAGTCCACAGAGACCTTCTTTGATAATGTTGATAGAATGTCCTTGTCCTCGACTGATCTTTACATTCAAATGGAAAGGATATCAAACTCCTTTCAACGTGCTGGTGATGTTGGTCCGGGCACATTCATGTCGTTGCTGAGCAATGTTCATAACTATACATCAACAACTTACCCTACCTTCCCAACCCCTAAATATTGCCAAGGTTTATGATAATCTCCTATCGTTGGTGAGTCGAGTCAACCTAGATCGTATGTCTATCTCGACTGCACCCAGCCGTCCACAAGTGCTACTATACATGGTGGGTACCATGAAGAGCTGAATGTCTTCGATGATGATTATGTAGGTGAAATTGGCGAGCATGTTGTTGGTTCTGGTGGTTGTGGCGGTGACCGTGTTGTTGGCGAGATTGATGTTGATGATGAGGAAGGTGAAGGCGGGGAACTTGAAGTAGAAAGTGAAGATGATCAATCCTTATAAGATGATTTGAATCCAGGGGATGATGAGGAACTAGTGGTGTACCCGAAAAATGTTCCCACTGCATTCTATCATATGGCCAATCATAATACCAAAGCATTCTTTAGGGATTACGAGGGACCAGGTGAGGATGGGTATGACCCAACTGATTGCGGAAGAATACTTTGTAATTATGTTCAAGCGACCGGTGAAGTTGACTTGGGTATGCGATTTCAGAGTAAGCCAGATTGGTAGAAGCTATTTCTAGGTGGAGTTCGATGAAGAACAGGGAACACCGGGCTGTTGAGAACAAGTCCCGAACATTTTATGCGAAATGTAGGAAAGTTGTGGAAGGAAGTGGCAATTTTTAGTGGATTTTCAGAGCCAACAAGAAGTACTCCCACAGGATGTGGGAGATCACCAAATGGGCAAGCAGTCATACTTGTAGGTGCTGGTCGATCATATGATAACACTAACGTGACATCGTTAATGATCGCTCGTTCCATTTTCCATCAGATTGAGGCCAACCCTTCTTTCACGGTCAAAGATGTACAAGTGCATGTGCATAAGGAGTTTAATGTGACCATTTCGTACAAGAAGACGTGGTATGGTCAAAAGAAGGCTATTAATTTGGTGTTCAGAACCTGGGAGTAATCCTTTGAAAGTTTGCCAACATTTATGGATAAGATAGTCAAGGCTAATCTTACCACAGTTGTAGATTGGGCAGACATACCTGATAGAATACATGGTCACGGGTGTAGGAAGTTCAAGTTTGTGTTCTGGGCATTTGGTCAAGCTATCGAAGCCTTTCGCCAAAGCAGGCCAGTGATCAGTGTGGGTGTTACTCATCTGAGAGGTGCGTATAAGGCCACAATTCTAGTTGCAGTGGCTCACGACGCGAATGATTATATTTTGCCAATTGCCCAGGCAATAGTTAATGCTGAGACTATTGAGAGATGGAACTTGTTCATGATCAAGTTACGACACCATGTGGTAGGTGATGATACTAGGTCTATATGTATTATATAGGACCGTCATGAGGGGGATCTTGAATGCAATGAGACAGATCAGATGAATGAATGAAGCCGACAGGGTACCAATGGTTTTTCTCGAGGCATTTTCAGTCCAACTTCCTTAGTGCGGATAGTGGGAAGTTCAAAAATGCGCATTTAAAGACTCTGGTTTGTCAACTTCGTAGTGCTAGACAAGAAAGGAGGTGGAGAGAGTAGAAGGAGGAGTTAGAGAAGCTCGAACCAGCTTCTTGGGATTGGTTGAAACAACATGATAGTAGTAATTGGTGTCTTACTTTTGATGGAAACCGTTGTTTGGGAATTCTTACAACCAATATGTCAGAGAGTTACAACATTTTTTAGGCTCGCAAGACATCTACCGATAACAGCATGTGTCAATGCCACTTTCGAACGAACAGTTGAAATGTTTTCTCAAAGGTTAATGGATGCGAAAAAATGGAGGTACATTTATAAATTAATGTCATTGTGCAGAGGAGATCATAGGAGTTCAATTAATCTAAATTAATGTCATTGTGCAGAGGAGATCATAGGAGATCAACTATTCTAAATTAATGTCATTGTGCAGGTCTGTTTTGCCAAGCAGGATTTGGAAGAAGTTTGAGAGCAAAACAATTGGGGGCAGGGACATGTTGTGAATGTTTATGGTCTAAAGTCATAGACTCATAAGGTTTTGACAAGGACCTTTGACGTCAACATGGGTGAATGGAACTATATATTGAAATAATAAAAAAAAGTGTAGCTATCACGAATGGCAAATTTCCTGTCTGCCTTATTCCCATGCCTTGGCTGTTTGCAGGAAAAGGCGAGATGATCCTATAAACCTTTGTGATAAGAATATCACAAGAAAACTTTGGTTGCTCAATATAGTGAGGATTTTGTGCTTGTTGGAGATCCCTCACTGTGGCAACCCGCCAATTGGAGGTTGGTCCCCGATATCGAAAAGTTTTGCAATCGGAGACGTGGCCAATTTACGGAGAGAAGGATAAGCAATCAGATGGACGAGAGACTATTGAATGATCATAGAGTTTTCCATGGGTGACGTTATGCATAGGATCTTGTTTGTAGTACGGAGTGTCTACGAATGCTTAGGTCTAGCAGTTTCTGAAAATGCTTAGGTTTTTTTGAGGCAACTATGTATTTAATGATATTGGTGTTTAGTGTACTTTTGTATTGATGCTACTAATTCTTCTGTGATCCTGTATGTTATATTAAATTACCTTATCATTTAATTGATTTTATTATTGTTCCGTGCTACATGTTTAATTTAGAATAAATCAATAGGGATGTATTGATATGAATTGTTTTCTGCTGCTATTTCTTTTGTGATTCTGTGCTACGTGTTGCACTCATTCATGATCACTCTTTCATTTTCTCCAGGGATACACCATGGATCATCCCTGGTCGATTGATGAAGATATGCTCTATTTTCACATGGAGCATAATGCACACACAATATACAACGGTGACTTGCAGGATTTGTCGTTGCAGGTGAGACAGTGTGATGGGGATTATTGGGATGTTGAGATCCCTGATCGATTGTTGAACTATGTTCATGCGGTCGGCTTCCAGGGCCTGCTTGATTCCTCACCAATACACATTGACCATTCACTTATCACACCGTTGGTCGAGCGCTGGAAACCAGATGGAGGAGGCTACAATCACATTGCAGGATATCGGTGTTCTTTGGGGTCTACTGATCGATGGTATGGCCATCATAGGTGTTGACAGAAGAAAGCATGCGGCTGAGTGGCGGACAATATGTATCGACTTCTTAGGCGCTACACCACCCTTAGATGCCAAACATGGGCCACATAAAAACCTCCTGGTTGGGAAACATATTGGACAATCTATTTCTTGTTGATGCTACAGAGGTACAATGTCAACAGCGAGCAAGAGTATTCATTCTAATTTTTGTTGGTGGATTGCTTAGGTTTGACACATCGGGTACATGATCCCTCTCCTTTATTCGTCGGATACTCACGGACTTAGATACGACACAACAGTATAGTTGGGGGAGTGCAATTTTGAAACACTTGTATAAGAGCTTATGTGACGCTGCAATTCCGCATGCAAAATCCATATCATGGCCACTTGCCCTACTACTGGTAACATTGCTGCTAGAACTTGTTAGTTGGTCACATGTTCATATTCACCCCTAAGATTATATTTCATATCTTATATTCCTGGATAGTTGTGGGCATGGGAGCGAATACCGACCATTCGTCCTGTCGGATGACTTCCAGTGACTAATAACATGAATGCTCTTGGATCCCGATTTTTATTCAATCAGTAAAAATGCAATAATTACACCCTTTTACTTACTAATAATAACTAATATTCTATACTCGGTTCTTCTTAGGTGGAGGGCCCGATATGATTTATCATGATCACTCATGCATGTACTTAAAGTGTACCATGATCAGTTGACATCTCTCCACGAGAGTCAGGATTACGATATTTTGGTTTCCATATTCCATGAAAAAATAAAATTAATTGTCTCTTTCATGACCATAAACTTATCCTTTTATGTTAGTTTATTTGGCAGCCATACACTGAAGATGTCATGCAACATCTCCTGCCATATTGTACAGCTGGTTGCAATAACTGGCTATTTTCTATCAACCTTATTTTCTAGCACATCGTCAAGGGCCATTAGGTTCATCGTGTACTCAGGCAATTTGGTTTCATCCAAACAATACCCAGGCAGTTGGTAACTAAGGATGAACAAAAAACTCTTCATTCCAGAGACCGTCGAGAGAGGTTTCATCCAAACAACACCCAGGCGTGGGAACATCGAGCACAGCATCCAGCCCCGATGCCTGGATTAGAAGATCCATATACACCTAATCGAGAATACATGGAGTGATATTTTTGCAGGACAGTGACCATGATTGATTGGCCAGGGAGGCGCCCAGCAATCACAGAGGGATTTCATGGAGATTGAGCAACTTTGGAGTTTGTGGTATTTATTAGTTGTCATATTACATGTAAATAGTACATAAAATTCCCTCATTTTAGTACATCTAACATGTTTAACTCATTTACATAGTTGCGGTTATGTCCAACATGCGCATCAAGTCCAAAATTAATTTGGATGGATGCCCCCACCTTTTGCAGCGTTATCAGGGAGTTACATGGAGATTCCACAAGTTCTCTAGAATGTGTGCATGAGCCCTCCAGACTGCAATATTATCGGCCACATGTGCACACCGAGGGACCTCCCCTGGTGTCAGATATAATAAAATCAGAAACCACCGTACAGTTCTTCCTGGCCGACAGGGTGGTCGAAAACCTCACCCTACAAGACCTACTTGAGGCATTGGTTCCTCTCATGCTGGAATTTCACATGCTAGTCTAGCCCACACCCATCGAATTGATAACTTTTCTCTTTGAGAAATCCATATACCTTTGCCCGACGTGGTCATTGAAGAACTTTTGGGATTGACTGATAGCGATGACTCCGATCGCTAGCCTTTTACTTAGCGACATGTTCCTATGACTCATTGTGGATTTTTTTTGTGGTGTGAGATTTGTGGAATTTGGAAAATAGGGTTTGGGAAGGGTGGATCAAATTTGAATAGGGGAATTTGGGGGCTTTGGAAAATTTGACCATTTTTTTATATGGAACACGTTTCCGAACTCAGAAATGTTTCTTGACTATTTTAATAAAGGGCCGTAAATTTCCGAGTCAGGAAACTTTCCGATTAATGTTTTCGAGTTCGGAAAGTGCTTTAGACTGGAAAAAAATGGCATAAAGGGTTTTCATAAAGGCATTTAATACAAATTCGAAAACAACCGCGAATTTCCCACCCATTTTCTCTTCAATTCCTCATCATCTCCACTCCAAGATTTTCATCTTCACGTCATTTAAGATATGTTTTATTCATGTTTTTCATCATTTCTCTCTTATATTACAATTCATCTACCTAATCTTTTTATTTCACTAGGTTCTAGGGTTTTTCCATCGAAGAAGAAGTTATGAGGGATAGTAAATGCTAAGCTATGGTTTGATGAGAAGGTAAGTCTTCATTTAATGTGGAACATACGGTTCACAATGCGGGTGACCAAAAACCCTAGGGTTTCCATGGATTTAAATTAGTTTCACTACGAGATTTAGTGATATTTTTTAGTTCTATGTTGTGTGGGTTTGTTATTTAAGTTCATTTGTTAGGGTTGGCATTGAGAAATGGTATATATCCTATGATTGATAGTTGCATCTTCAATGAGAATCGTAGTGTATTTAATCGTAATTGTTTATTGATATAAATATAAAGATTTGTTATATGGCTTATGTCATTGCTATGTAAATTTCTAAGGTAGATTTATTAGTTTAAATTAGATTATTTATTAGCATATGTCAATGTGGTTTTCTTATATATTTAATGTTTAGTAATTTTTTACATATGTAGAATTGGCCTTGAATGGCAGTTAAGTAATTTTATGGTCTATTTGTGAATGTAACATACAAAATGACGTCTAAGAAAAGGACTTGTGATGATGTTTCAATTTCCCGAAAGAAAAATCCATGAACAACGAACCATGGTATGGATGATGATGGGGATGAGGATGATGGTTCCAAGGATGTAGGAATACCCTGAACTCATTGTAGAACCTTAGAACGTAGAATGGCTAAAAAAAAGTTAACCTCGTTGATATTCAATAAGTTGGGCAAGTGTGTGTCGGCCCAACGTGCTAAATGGTCTAGTTGGGTGGCGAAGGTGGGTAGAACGATGGTGGTCTAGTCCGCTACCATAGTTGGCATAAAGTTCCCAAAGATTACAAGGCCACTTTGGATGGAGTGCAAGGTATAATTAGTGAATTGTTATTCCCCCATATTTTTCCTTGATTAAAAATCTAACTCATTGATTGACCCTATGGAGTTGAAAATCCTCACAGAGGCCATTTGACATCGAAGCTCCCAACATGAGTGATTTGCAAAAGAAGGCTATGTTCATAATTTCCTAGAGTTGGCTTCAACATAAATACACTTTGTCAAGGGACTAAATATTTAGTGATAAAAGAGGTGATCGCCCGTGGCTAACTTACACTCACATTTAACCAGACAGTTGGGAGATCCACAAGAGGAAGTCCTTGGAGAATATGGATAACGTTAGTAATAACAATTTCAAATTATTAATGAGTTTAGATTAACATGTCAATAGTGATGACATAACTCTAATATCCTAACTTTGGGTACGAGGGAAGATAAACAAAATATTACCGCAAAGAATATAATTTCTCACCGATTGAGCTGTGGGGGTTATGCCTTGGCTGAAATCGAGCTAGTGTAACAACGTGTTGAAGAAGATGTGCAAATTGCAATAGAGGGTGGGATAACCGAAGATGAGGCAAGGTCTTTCGTGCAACCAAGTAATGAGGATAACATTGAGAGGCATGATCTATTCCTAAAAGGCCGACAAAACAAAGACCGAGTATATGTGAAAGATGAAGAAAAAAAGATTGTGGAAAGAATTGTAAGTAATCATTGTAGTGAATATATTATTATTTTCCTTAAACGTGTATTCATATTTACCCTCTACTATATTTAGGAAAAAAAATGAAAAAATGATCAATTGCGAGAGTAATTCATTCCAACGGATAAGCACGACATCATTTGAGAAGAAACTGAAAAACCGGACCACCCGGAGCGTGCTAGAGGAGTAGGTTCATTCATGATCCAACGGGAGGCATTCCGTATTGTTAGGTTCTATGATCGTGTTGAACCGAGAGTCCACACCTTGCAAAAAAAAATTCTTCTTCAAGACAAACAAATTGAGAAACAAGACATCCCCATTCATAAATTGATCCAACACACCAGACTTATTCTTCTTGACAACTTAGAAGATTTGATGCCTGATTGGACCCTGTAATCAAAGTGAGCACACCATTCCCCTGGAGATATTAAGGTGAATCGAGAGGCTATTGTTCAAACTCAGAGAGTTGAGAGGCAGCTGTTCAAAGCCGAGAATCTCGACAATGTCTTACTAGCAAGTGAAAAAAAAAGTTTATATTTTAATTTGTTCTAAATTTTGTTAACAATTAAGTTTATAAATTATCATATATTTTGTGGGAATGTAGAAATCACTCCCGTGTGAGCTATTTATTGATCAAGGAATAGGTGGCAGACCACTCCACGTAGCCCATGGAGTTTTGCATGAGTTGATGAAACACCATAACTCCGTACCTATTACAAAGGGTATTTCTAGGGTTTCATTGGAAGATCCGTTGGTATTGGTTGCCCGTTTGCCAATCACAGACGGTGAATACAAGAAAGTTGGTCCTGCACGGGGTATGTTTCTTGTTTGGCCTCGTCGACTTATATATGCCGATCCTGTAACGGATCGGCACTTGAAGGAATCATGACCATCAACACCTAAACAAGAGACAACAACACAAATACCGATCAAAGCAACATATAAATCAGTTCTCACAACACCCATGAAGGTTAGACCTCTAATCGCAAGAGAACAAGTCCTTCAAGACTCACCACACTTCGTACGGATGCTGTATAATTGGTTTCAACCACATGATCAAAACTCAACATGCGTATTCTTGGGAAATGAATATGTATTCAGATGCAAACGAGAAATCATTGTGTTTTGGAGTGATTTTGAAGACATATGGAGATGTGAGCAAGTTAATTTAACGATAATGTCCATCTACACCATGTGAGTTATTTCTATAATTTTAATTTGCATTCACTATTTTTTTACTTCACAGCTACGTAAACAAAATGGCATTTCATAGGTATATGTTTTTTTTACCAATAATCAAAGTAGGGATGGATTGGATACATGTGTTCGATGTCGATTCAAGAAATTGGTTGTACGAAACAAGAGAGAATCGACAACATTCGTAAAAGTCTAGGGCAAAAGGATAAGAAGTTTGTCATTGCGCCATACATCGAAAGGTTACACTAACTTTGTTCAATTCATTTACCGACAACATTTCTGCAAATTTCGGAGATAATTTAAATTTTCTTATTCAGGGTCCATTGGAGATTGATTATGATTGTTCCTGCCCCTAACCGTGTGTATTAGATGGATCCCCTGCACTTCAAACCATTGGATGCATTTGTCGTTATTTTGGTATTGGCGATGAAGGACAATAGCGACCAATATAAAATTAATTCAGAAGTGGTGAAAATCAAGGTGGACTATGAACATGTTTTTTTTTCTTCAATTTACAATACTTAATTGATATAAGATTTTAATTATGGATTTTATGTTGTTTTAAATCAGTACAAGAAACAGGCACAAACTTGGGAGTGTGGCTATTACATCATGTTATACGCGGCTGAGTACGTTCATGAAATCAAAGGTGATTTCCTTTAAATTAACAAGGTATGTGTACAATTGTTTCTAGCAACCTGTCTAACTAAGCTTTCTAATATTTGCTTGTAACTTGTTATTGTTAGATTTTCTGGAAGGAATCGAAACCCTACTCCCAAGATGATATCAACACTGCGAGAAATTCTTTGGCTAGACATATAATACTAAATTGGTTAGCAACCCTAGGGAATCTGGAAATTGCTAAAGTAACACAATTAGATAAATAATGAAGTTTAGAAATGTTGGAATAGATTCCTAGTGTTTCCTAATCCTATATATAGATTATTGCTTGGTTAGCAACATCTATAAATTTTTATCAACTGAAAGATACTGTCATATATTGTGTTATATTTGTTGCTGTGGATTAAGGCCTTTTTTTGGTGGGGATATAAATAGAAACGTTTAATTACCAAAAGATCAGAAACTATTTCCGAATTCAGAAATGGTATCGGACCTTGCAGTGGGTTTACTACAAACACGATTTTTAATTTCCGAGATCAGAAACGGAAGACACAAACTCATTTCCGAGTTCGGGAAAGGGACCTGAATTCGAAAACCATCTGAGTTTTTCTGAAGAGCCGTGTGTAAGCTTTTGCATCTTTCCGAGTTTGGAATTCCATGATTTTCCGAGCTCGGAAGCTGCACACATGATCCGAGAGAAGGCAGTATATTTCCAAGATCGGGAAAAATTAAAGGCGGTTCTCTCACCATTTTAAAGGCGATATTTAACCGTCTTCGTTGGCGGTTTTAAAGTTCTATGATGGACAATTAAAGTTCTTCGAAATAACCGCCTTTAATGGCTTCATTCTACACTAATGAATTCTAAAATTCCACGGCTCTATATTAAAGCTAGTTTAGATGTTTTCCAAAACATTTTAGCTAGAGTTTGAATGTGAAAAAATTTCTTATGCTCTAAGTTTTAATTAACTAAATTACACTATAACATATGTGCTTACCATGTTTTATATAAAAACACATTTTAAAAAAATTCTATTTTTCATTTTTTTATTACGTAATAATATAATCATTTTTTAATTTTCATTTTAATTTTAATTTGCAATTTAATTTTATAAATATTGTCTATTACTAGATAAATAGAAAGAAAAATTCTGAAATAGAAGATATGGTAAAATATATTTATTGTGTATAATCTTTACTTCCTGATTTTTGTAGTGTTAACAAAACCACATTGACAAGTAATTGTGACAACAACTCCAAGCAATTCGCCCTATGGACAAGTATACTTTCTGTCCACCAATCGTTCATTATTAAGTACTCCAAGAGTAATGTTTGACGAGAACACTTATCACTCTCGGTGGGTTGACTTAAAATAAGAAGACTTCTCGTTTGCTTGCTCCCCACACTATGTTCTTTTGAGATATGGGCAGTCAATATGATTGTTTACCTTAGCTAATTTCTAAGAAAGATCAAGTGTAAATTGTGTAATAATTTCGTTGATTTAAGGTATTGGTGGAAAAATAATTTTAACTTAGAGAGTGAACATTTTTTAACACCTGCAAGATTAGAAGGACAACAATCAATCGAGATGGTTGATCGGATGTTGAGACAGTTAACTGCCCCAAACTTGGAGTAACAACCATTTCTCGTACCGTTTTGTAGAATAGGATGGAGTGAACTTTAAGTTGCAATCTGGATTGATTCCCCTGCTTCAAACTTTTCATGGTTTGAATGGAGAATACGCCACAAGTATCTTGCTGAATTTCACGTCTTCTTCACGAGCATGACATCGATAAAAGTTACCTAGGATCAAATAAAGCCGAGGGCCTTTTCATCTTCTTTGTAGGATTTAGCCAATGATTGATTCTAGTATTTGGCACCAGACAGTAATACCACTTGCGCGAAGATGAAGTACCTACTACGAAATTGAACAGTCTGAACAAGAGCATTATCAATATTAATGAGCAACAGACTGGTGAGAGTTTGCAAGAGTACTATGATTAGTTCAAGAGGATGATATCGAGTTTCCCATACCATAGCCACTCTAAGAAGGATTTGTTTCTTTACTTATATGTAGGTTTACTTGATAATTAGTATGGTATTGTGAATGCCGCTTGTGGAGGTAACTATCTAAGAAAACACCAAATGAATCCTATGAGATGTTTCCAAACCTTTTCAGAAGGATCTAGACAACCTAGCAAAAGGTTTGGCTCTCGTGGTGTTTATGTTGCATGTTTTTCAACACCTATTACACAATCCGACATGACTAAGTTGAAGGATATGATGAAGAATTTCATGATGCAAAGGGCCCCTCATCAAGTCAAGAAACGTAGGATTTGTGTTGATGTTTCTCAACAAGCTAGTAATTAGAATCCAAAGTATCCATCTTCCGCTTCTTTTTGTTACTTTTGGACAGTTTAACGTATTAGGGATGATGGTAATATGCATTATTGAATTGTGAGTTTTCTTTGTCTTTTTAAAATTGACAGTGTTGCGGGGAAAACACACATTGTAAGTATAATGGTTGGTCATGGAATATAGATGATGGTCAAAAATTTGTTGTTTTGGTGAACTAAACCTCGATAGTGGTTAATTAAAATTGCATAAAGGTAAATTAGATGGCAAGTGATAATGTATGGTCCTGACGGCCCAATAAGGAGAAAAGGGGAGGCATTTGAAGCCTGCTTGCCCAGGGATGCTACCTAGGCGTGGAGGCAGACAAGTAGCAGTTTGACGGGCGTTGATGGGACAACTCCAATCCCACCAGCCACCAAATCACATATAACGAGGAAAAGTGTGTGACAAGGTAAGATTTTCCAATCAGTCTACTATTCACTTAGATACGCTTCTACATGGCATGAATGGCTCACCGGAGCGTCGGAGCAGGCACGACCCTGCGCCTACCTGCCTGACCTCTTTCTGCTTGTCTTGTAGATTCAGGTGTTTATTGGGCTAGTGCTGATCATTGCTAAACATACTACAAATTTTGGTATTAACATTGGTGTCTTTTGTGGGGACCGCCATAAAACTTTAAACATCCACGCAGCTTGGAGAAGATGGAGGCACGGATACCAGAGAATCCGTACAACCAGGCAACGATAGAAGACGTAACACAACAGGACAAGCCCGCTCTGACGCTGACGCCGATGGGAGAGAGACATAAAATCCAGACGGGGGAGGAGGTGATGAACAACTCAGAGATCCTTCAAACGATAATGGCTTCCCAGAAGGAAATGATGAATAGGCTGAAGGAAATGGAGGATAGGCAGCCCCGGTGGAGGGGACATGACGTGCACCCGACGGAACTTTTCCAGGAACAAGAGGGAGATTTCGAGGCACACGCTAGAGGAGAGAAAGTGTTGCAGATAATTCAAAATGGAGCAAGGAGAGAGAAAAACACTGCCTCTTTGGGGAGAAAGGCACAAGTCGGAGTTGAAGAAACCATGGCAGATTGGGAGTGGAGAGAGGGTTATGTATCACTCCAGAGGAATAAGTAACAGGCCGGGTGAAAAGCACCGCCACAGGAAAGAGAACAGGGCCCAAGCAGGGAGGCACGGGGCTCGCCATTCACCAAGCGAATAAGCTGTTCATCCTTGTTGGGCCGTTTAGGCCCAGGCATCATCAAGTCCCCCCGGCCAATGGCCTATCCAAGTAGGTGGACCTGCAGGTCGATGGCTGTATCGGAGCCTGTCTTCCTTCTTCTTCTTTTTCTTTTTCTTTTTTTTGTTATTACCTATATCTTTCAGGGTGCAGGTAGCGTCCCTGTGAATATATAATGCTTCAGGGAGCAGGTAGCGTCCCTGGGAGCCGCTTCTGCATTTCTTAGGCTCTTTGGCAGCTCTTTTTGCTTTTTGAAAATGCCTGCCAACTGTTGATCTCTTTTTCATTAATGCTTCCGCTGATGGTTATGCTACCCATCTGGATGTCCACCACGTGTCTCATTCTGACGGTTATTTGCACGTTGGCTGCATAACCTCCGCTCTCTCCCGAGGTAGTTATAATTACTTTTTTGTCGCCCTGTCTGTCGAAGAAATTAACTGTTCTTGTCCACCTTTTATCTACCTTTTTCCTTTTCACCCATTCATATTCTTCGTCGTTTTCCTTTCACAGATTCTTTCCTCTGTGATTCCACCCGCTTGGCTTTTTTGGTTCTCCGAAATCTTTTGCCATTCTTCCAAGTACCCTTTCTGTTTGCTTCTATCTTCTTCCTTTCCGGTCAT
>JAUOBV010042126.1:0-14081 GCA_032360425.1 Rubia occidens
AACCCCTTATGATGTAAACCTACCTAAATCTAGCAATCTTTCAACAAAAAGGTAACAAAAGAGATGTTAAATGCTTCAGAAAATACATGCATTTGACGTCACATCAGTCACACTAAGATTGGCACACACCGTACTCTACTTTTATGTTGGCAAAATTATTGATATTTCCCGAGGAAGGAAACTTAGACGTGTCAGGGGTAACGATAGTTTGGAACCGTGTGGGTGTGTGTACGTGGGTTGCTGAGTCAATGTTACGATCAACGATAAACTAGTTAGCCAGCGAGTTGGTCCAAAGGGTTACAGATAGAGATAGTTAAAGTAGCAAGCTAGGGTTAGATTTGCAACCCTAGAGCTATCAATAAGGTGATTCACTCCCTTTTCCTTTTTAAGCCAAGGGAGAAGCATTCATGGTGTAGTGCCCAAAATATAATATCATAGGGGAGGTTCTGATATGCACAATTGGTAGGGCCATTGTTGCACTACCCTAATTATGGAGGCAGTGCCGATGGAAGATTACATACATGACAGGTATGGGGAAGTGTTCACCATTGACTAAACCACATGTCATAAACCCTAAAATAGGTTTGTAGTTCATGTATGTGATGGAATCGAGGATCAAAAAAATTGATCATGTTATGCAACTACTCCCCAAGTTCTAGTTTATTCTCTATTAACTTGCATTATAGTAGTTGTTAGTAATCCCCGCCCCCCAAAACTTATTTTAGCACTACTAATTATTCCTGACTCGTGATCGGATTTATAACCGATCGCGACTGTGTTTAGTTGACTCTTAGATTCCTATTATATCTGTGGATGGCCCCAGTCATTACTTACACCATAGGTAGCATAGTAGTAGGAACGAGAGCAGAATTAGAAACTTTATCTTTGACCCTTAATACCTACAACCTCTCCTCTCAAATTTAACAACGACGGGAGGGGAGGCGGGTCAAGTTGCCTTTAAATAGTTACATACAATAATGTAACGCTATAGCTTCAGTAGTAAAGTTGTTCTTCATTTCCAACAACTTTAGTAATAAAGTTGTTCTTTGTTTTCTGCAACACATGCATTTGTTTTAAAAAAATTCCTTACTTTACTTTGTTTCTTTCTTGTTTTCCAACACCATTAGCAAAATTATTGAGGCTATAAAATAGGGATAGTTGCCGCGGAAGGTTTAGTAGTTATATGACTCATGATGTTTTCATTGTCAAACATGCAATAAACATCTTGATGTAAAGAAAATTGCCACAAGACTAATAAAATGATCAAAATTAGAGGTTAAAACAAAATTATATGGGCGGAAAGTTTTTCGTATGATTCTAAAAAATAATTTAGGGACGGGGCGCGGGTGGGCTGATTGAATTTGGTGCAGGCCCAAAATAAGAAAGGCCATGATTTGGTTGCAGTCTCGTATCTTCGAATAAGTGCATTGCCGGCGAGGTTTCTAAATCCTTTTTAATGCAATAGAGAAGAATAAAATATGGGATTTTAGTTCGACCTTGCTTTGGTTCGTCATCAATGTTATTAGGTGGTTAAAGAACATGTTATTGTAGCGCTTTGTTTGTTAAACTATGTTTTTTACATACATGCTAGGGTGGGAATTATGATATGAATATGTTTGAGGATACAGAATAATAAATCCAATGGGAACATGATCCCAATTGGCTATTTCCTTGTCATATGAAGTATCTCCTAACTAGGTATCGACAAACTTAGGATAAAGTAATTGTTGGGTATAGAAATATTGGGCCTATGTATTCCTTGAGATTGGGCAGTAGAACATAGGAACATTTTTTGGGAGTCGAAGAATCAAAATGTTGTGTAAGGTTGTGGTTTGGTTCTTATAGAAAGCCTGAAATTTGTGTTAGAGAAATACTATGCCGACTAGTTCTGGTCCAGGAAGACTATAGTTCAGGCTTGCCTGGGAAAATGTCATGAATTATAACTTGGACGCTACATTGTGGAATCTGTTTGAGTACGTAATGACGAAAACTTGAATTTAGACTAGTTATGGATGCGACTGTAGATTATAAATATTTGGGATATATACAAATATAACCCTATATACTATAGTAAGTGCACATATAACCCTGGGAAACTTTTTAGTGTAAAAAACCCTAACTACTTTACGTAAGTGCCAATATAGCCCTAAAGATTGTATTCCAAAATTGACTGGCCATTTCAGGTTATTAACCGACCAGAAATGACCAAAACTCCCTTTCAGTATAATACAAAAATTTGAAAGACAAAAATGCCCTTTATTGCAGCGTAATACCACCTTGCTGCCGTGCCTCCACCACGTTTGCCGTTGTGCCTCCGCCGCCATCTCTACTAGGGATTTCCTCCGCCACCACCAGCCACCCTTGCTGCTAGGGCTTCCCCCCGCCACCCCCAGTAGCCCTTCCTGCCGCTAAGGATTTCTCCCGCCATCCCAAGCCATCCCTCCCGCAACCAGGGCTTTCTACTGCCACCTCCAGCCCCCTCCTGCCGCTAAGGATTTCCCCCCTCACCCCAACCATCCCTCTTGCCACTAGGGCTTTCCCTCGTCACCTCCAGCCACCAATTCTCGTCGCTAGGGTTTCCCCCCACCATGGCTTCCCCCACAGTTGCATAGATCGAAAACAACGCAGCACGACCTCTTGAGTTCTGCCACTGCTCGAGCAATGCTACCGCTCGAGGGAGAGGAATGAGGCAGAGTTGCGGAGATAATAAAGAGAGACAAAATAAGAGAGATTGGGAATGAGGAGAGAGGAAGAAGAATGGGTTAGGATTTAAGGTTCGGGGTATAGTAGTTGATGTGGAAATCTAACTAAGTAAAACACTTGATATCCACTGGGAAATTTCTCCTCCTGCAAAATAGATCCCGGAAATGATTTTGGGGAAAATAATCCGACGATCAAGTCAGCCTTTTACCTAGATATTTAGAATTTCTCAATTTATTCTCACTTACCTTAGCCAATGTCATTCTTCCTGTGTTTATAGCCTAATGTGATTGTGGTTCCGTATTTCTAGTGCTTGAGATTGTGGATCATAACATGGTTCTTTTATTTTCAGTTTGTATCTATGTGTTTGTCCTTATATTCCGCTTATCTCAATTTTTATTTAGGTCCATGATCATCTCTCTATGCCTTTATCGGTTTGTGGTTGACTTGAATCTTGGGCATAATGACTCTGATTGTTCGTAAATTGAGTTTGGGCTGGGCCTGAAAGTCAGTAGCCTTTTGTTAGTGAGCTAGGTATACACCATAAGCTCCCTCCCCCATCCACAAAGTCAATAAAATGTGAAGCTACGATATGCACGAACTATTATTCTGTTCATATCTTGGATTATAATAATAAGTTTGTTATCGCAGCAACTTGAATTACACTCGCGGAGTGTTGTATGCTTCTTGTCTATGTTTGCTAACCCTCTGAGTTATCTATTCTTTGAAATTTGAATTCAAAATTTGAAACTGTAATGAGTATGGTAGACTTCTAGCTGTTGCGGTCCTGGGGGTGAGATTTTCTCCTTATTTGCTATCACTATTCCAAGATTTCCTCTTCTACCATTACGTTTTCCCATTTTATAACTGTATCAATTTTTGTGCTTTCACTTTGTCACTATTCAGTGTACATCTCCACTTATACTCCATCGTCTTCTCAAATTCCTAAAAAGGTATTTTACTTTTTTTTTTCAGGCCGTCATTATTGCTTTACGTTTCCTTATGGTTTTTCGCTTCCCTTAATTAAATTCTCCATCATTTTTTTAATTCTCCATCGTTTTTCTTCTTCTTAATTTCTCTGATCTTCCATCGAACTCCACTAATATCGTAAGTTCCTCTATTCCCCATTTGATTTTTTTTTCTGAAACTGTGTTTGTAGTTTTGGATTTACAGAGTGTTCCTTCTTAAGTAATTATTAGTTTCCATCTTGGTGTAGAGGTTCATTGCCTGTTTTTTTGGTGCTTTATCTATGTTTTCTTGTTTTGAATTTTTTCCAGAATTTCCCTTTTTGTACTTGTAATTGATAGATCTTTCGTCTAGATCCTAGGAATTGTCTCTGCCTCAATGTCGACTTCTAATGTTGCTGAAACTTCTGTAAAAGAAGTAGTTGTTGATGTCAATTATGGGGAAGATTCCGACCACCTTATCGAATCTTCCACCGTTAGTAGCATTATTTTTTACCACTACATAGAGAGTTTAACACATAATTATCCCTTTTTGTTTTTGTATGAGCTAAGGGCTCCTGAACCCTCTGAGAGTCTTCGCACACCTTCTTCTGGCTTTATCTCTTGCTACTTATATTATCTTAAGTTTGGACTCACTTTTCCTTTATCCAAGTACGTTCTAGAATTACTCTCACTTTATTGGGTCGCATTGTCTCAACTTCACCCCAAAGTTGTTTCAATTATTGTTGTCTTTTATCATGTGTGCGAGGAAGCTTATGTCCATTTTTCCATTGACTTATTTTGCAGTCTTTATCAGCTTCGCAAGGTAAAAAAATTCCTCTGATAAATTCACCCTATATCCAGTCATTCCAATTGTCGAGTTCGTCATTGGATTTCCCAATAATTGTGGTGTATGGTGTAAAAAAAATTTCTTTCTAAAACCAAGTAGTGGGAACAAGCTTTTCCATTGTGGAACTATAACGTTCCTAAGTATAAACTTCCTAAGGCTGATCTTCACCTTAATGTTGAGTCCAAAGTCGTGTTTCAGTAAACATTCAACGTGTCTTCGCCATGTCGGGTCTCTGAGCAAAGGACCGTGTTTGTCATTTTTCCTTATTCTACTTATTTTTCATTTTTACCATTGTTATTGCCCTATTTTGTTTGTGTGTTCGTCTAACTTGCTTTTTATATTGAACTGTAGATATGGATTTATCCAAGCACCCCATTGAGAGAAACTTTATCTCTGATGATGAAATTGAAGAGCCAGAAGCTACAACTATTGAAATAAATGACAACACTACAATTGTTGTCTCTTCTGAAAATGTTATTGACGTTAACCCGTATATAATAACCTCTGAAGTTATAATAAAAGATGGTAGGTAGGTCATTGCTCGCAACACCAATGAGACCTCCAACAAAACAAGGAGAACTGATCGAACCGGTGGATCCTCGGACACTTTAGAGCCTCCTTAGAAAAGGGAGCGCATTAGCCATTCTCACCCTAAACTTCTACCATGAAGCCAGAATTTGATGATAGAGGGTAATATTCTAGCCACCTTATCGAAACTATCACTTCAGGAGACAATGACTGTGGTATCTCTTTAAGAATTATCTTGTGATTTAGATTGGTGCATCTTTACTACGAGGTTTAACTGTTATATTTGTTTGTTTATGTTTGAAAATAAGGTTCATGAGAGTCTCCAGCTTGTCAGCGAGCGGGTTGCCGAGTTCACCAAGGGAGATGGTTCACTCCTAGAAAAAAGGCAGGCCAGCGAAGCACAGTGCATTACTTTGAATCTCTCTCTTCAAGCTACTGATGAGTGTGCATGCTTTGCTGAGGAGTGTGAGTTGGCCATTGAGAAGGAAGATGAGAAGTTGCGTTCTAAATTAAGGGAGATGTAGACTCATGGTCCTTCTTCGCCTGGGTATCCTTAGGTTCTTGTTGATCTGCTGGTGAAGATGAAATCCTTCTATAAACTTTTTGAAGAAGTTTCCACCTCCGCTCACAATTTTGGAGACTGCGAGGCTCTGGTCGAGGTGCAATAATTGAACCCCACTGCAAAGGTTAAGAAGCTGCCCAAAATTTTGAAGTCTCAAAAGTTGTTGGAGGAACAAAAGGCTACACTTAATGAAGGGTTCATTGGTAGCATTTCCGAAGGTGGTCACTCTTATGCCTTGTTATTCCATCTCACCAGTCTTTCGTGTTTACCTTCTGTGGCCGAGCTGAAGGAATGTACAGTTGATTATTTTAAGGGTCTTCCCTTTGATTTTTTTCACTAATGGGCTTCCTTGTAACTCCAACACCAATGCGAACACTGAGGCAACACTAGTCCAATGTGAACAAGGAGGACTCTGCTGTCATTACCTAGCATTCTTCCGCTCCTCTCTCTAATGTTAATGGATCTTAGAATTATGTGCTTCTAAATTTTTTATAACTAATTCATAACAGTATTCTGATGAATGTGTGTACTTTTTGTATTATTATGGATGTTTACTTCGGATCACGTTTATAATTTTTAAGTTCTCATCATACTTACTTATACGCAGGGCTTTGATATTTTGGTTGACCATAAGTTTTTGAAACACTTTGACTGTTTGGGAAATAATGTTCGTATTTATAATAGTTCTAGGGTTATGTCTTCTCATTCCTTTTATCCTATTAAGCTGGGAGAAGCTACTCAGTCTCTATCTAGGCAGTATGTTAAACTTATTTTTGCTGATCTCTTTTGCGCTTTAGAATCCATTCCCTTATGTCTTGGATGACAATTTCCCTCGCCATCGCCATCGTCACCTCTAACTCCTTCTGCGACATGCCCTTGTAGCTAGTTTGTACCTGAGGGCTACAACATTAAATTTTGGACAAGGATATAATTCTTAGCTTAGTCGATCTTAAATCTGTTGGTGTATACATGCGTTCGTTCTCTCTTTCTCCCTGCATTTATGATTGGGAAGTATGATTGGGTATTCACCTAAAGTACATTTTACTTAGTATCCATGATCTTGAAGTTCGATGGCAAAGACTTTAAAGCCGTCACACCGTACCCCATCGCTAGGGTTTCCCCCGCCACTGTTCCCACTGCTATAGCTTTAACCGCAGTTGCAGAGATTGGAAACAATGCACCACCACCGCTCGAGATATGCTACCGCTCGAAAGAGATGAATGAGGCGGAGGTGCATAGGGAATCAAGAGAGAGGGAAGAAGAGAGATCAGGAATGAGGAGAGAAGGAAGAAGAATAGGTTAGGATTTAGGGTTAGGGGCATAGTAGTTGATGTGGAAATCCAACCATGTAAAACACTTGCTATGCATCGGGAAGTTTCTCCTCCTGCAAAACAGATCCTGAAAATGATTCCGGGGAAAACACTCCGACTATAAAGTCAGCCTTTTCTTTAGATAATTAGAATTTCTCAATTTAGTCTCACTTACATTAGCCAATGTCTCTCTTATTGTATTTATAACCTAATGAGATCATGGTTTTGTATTACTAGGGCTTGAGATCGTGGGTCACAACATGGTCTCTATATTTTTGGTTCGTGTCTACGTGCTTGTCCTTTTTTTGCTTCACTAAGTTTTTAGTTAGGTCCACGATCATCTCCTCTACCTTTATCGGTTTTTGTTTGACTTGAAACTTGGATTGAATGACTCTGGTTATTCGTAAATTGAGATTAGGCTGGGCCTGGAAGTCAGCAACCTTTAGTTAATGGGCTATGTATACACCAATAGTCAATTCACTTTATATATATATATATATATATATATTTTCTTTTCTTCAAGGGTAAAATTTTCTTTTCAATCAAATCCATCCTTAAACTGTTGAAAGAGTAAAATTGCACTTACATTAACTATCTAAGGTTATATTTGGACTTTCAATTATTAAAGCTTATATTTGCACTTATGTAAATTAGGTAGGGTTATATACGCACTTTTTTCTAAATATTTGCATGTGAAGAAGAGATTGTTGCAAAAGAGGAGCACTTTTAGACGTGTGTATCCTAATAGTGAATGTTAAGGTAAGGAAGTAACAGCTCCAAAATGCTGACTTAAGTTAAGTTTACAACTAAGATGGATTGTTTTCATCATATTCTGGATCTTAATACATATAAAATGGAAGTGACAAAGCTCATGTTTGACTGTGTAGACATCTAGGATGTAAAATTTCTTGGTGGTGATCATTTAATTTCTTCAGCACATTGTGGGCTGGGTCCATAAAGACAAACTTGCGGCACAGGTTTTTGGTGTTGGTTGCTATACGAAATGTGTGTTTCACCATGGTTCTGAGGTGGGTATGGTGTTAAAAGCTCATGGTGGTTATATGTTATACCAATGACAAAGTATTTGATTGAATGAATACCAAATTTAGTTTTAATAACACATACCCCGTCCATCCTTAGTTTGTGCAAGCTGCTGGTATAGCCGTTGAAGTTTTGTATAAGGTGCATGCCTATCAAACAATTTGTAAAAATTAGGTTATGACTCTTTTGTTGGTGAAGTCTAGGAAGTGATTTGCCCGACTGTCCCTCATACATAGCCATAGGCACCACATGTATGATCCCTGTGAATAGAAAAATTGAGGGACTAGCTTGTAATTACAAACAACCCATTTGTTTATTTAAGCTCGGGTAACCATAAAGAGATATGAAAATGAAATTTTGATAAATTAGTATGCAAGTCCATAACATATACCAATCTGAACTGGATTGTTTCTCGACTCTAAACATATATTCATATATAGCTTCACAAAAAAAAATTCATGGACCTTATACGATTACCCTTAATCAAAATGCATGAGGGGGTGATTCCTTATGGGTAATGCTAAATAGGCCCAATAAGTTGACAAGTCAAAAGTCACCATACATGTTGCCAACCTATGCTCTTAGCAATCATGCATGTTATGTTATTATGCGTTGGCGTGTTGAGGTATTTTTACAGTCACAATGTCGTAATGTCGTAATGTAGCAGTATGTAGTATTTATCAATGAAGATCATGAAGATTACAAAGCTTGGCAAGTGTTAGGGGATGATCAGATTGATAGGGTAACTTACTATAACTTCAGTATACGTGTTCCAATCTTGTTGACCCTCATGCTTTAAGTTTTCAAAGAAGTGAAGCTTTGCGGTTCCAAAGTCAACAACTAGAAGTGCGTAATGATTTTTCATTTTAAAGGCAAAATAAGTTGTTCATGTTCATGATGGATGCAAAGTAGTTAGTACCAACCAAGAGAGATGAGTGGCGATGTAAGTAATATTAAATACCATGAAAACCAAGTTTGATTCGCTCAATATCTACTTTGTAGAGATGCAAGTATTTCTTCCATTCAATCACTATGTTTTCTGTAGTCAACAAAGGGTCTTCAATTCGAATGGATTTGTTAAGAACAATTATATTATTGTACCACAACTAAATATCGAAGAAAAAAGGGGAAAACTCATGCATTGTATCAATGTAATGAAATAAGTGGTGTTTGTAATTGTGGTTTCATTTCAAATATACTAGTTTCCGAATGAAACAAGTCTAGGGTCGTGAAGTGTATTTTATTTTGCCTCCACTCAAAGTTTAGCATACATGACCAAATCGAAATGACCAAAGGGGATAACACCACATCCGGTGTGAAGGTCCTCATATGAGATTTGTATAGCAGTAGTGCTTTACCATCATTGAACATCACTTATTTGTATTGATTATGGAATACATATCATGTAAGAACCGAGAATGTATTTACAGTAAAATGGGTTGAATTTGTATTTGAAAGTGGTAGACTAGCATAACCTGTGATCACAAAGTCCCACATCCCTATGTAATGTAGTTTTGACTTGATAACAACGCAACACAAGTTGGTAGAGAAAATACCATTTTTGATTAGCCAGAAAAATTATCCTAGTAGATCTGTATTTATTGGGATGGTCATTACTCATTGTACCATGTAAATTAGGGATTTGTTCCAAATTAGCAGGAAGTTGCATACTGTTGGTCCTACCTCCCTCAGAATCTGAATAAGTAGATGAGTAGATGTAGGTACAATGTTAAGAAACTGCACATGCCATTTTAAGTAATCCAAGTTGCAGGTAAACTTGTTGATTCAATCATAAGCAAAATAGGATTCTGAAATATTAGAGGAACTAGGACAACCCGCCTTCGAACTTACAAGCCCTGATATGTACTTGCTCTCCTCAATGTGATCTGCCATGACTACTTGCAGGTCACATGTAAGGGATGCAACACGACATTTATTCTCCTAGAAATTCAACAACTTGGTCATGTAAATAGAAGTGATATGCTTCAGAGGCACACTGCGAATTTGGATAACAACATTGCAACGGAGCATTGTAGCACACACATTATGTTTATATGGACTATTATTTTCAAATATAAAGAAGGGTCTTGTTCATACTAATCACAATTACTGTGTTGGAACGGGCTATTATTTATGAGTATAATTGCAGCATACTCACAAATTGATTTTAAAAAAAACCACACATAATTATACATTTGTATGCTGCAAATATATCACAAAAACACATGGAATACATACACACACAAATGGTTCTTATAATTTTACAAATGATAATGATTGTTTTGCAGTGAAGGAAGATTTATTTTCAACAGAAATATTCTTCCTTGTAGATCTAACCACATCAGGAAGATACCTTGTAATACCTGTTACTGCAAACGGGACTAGAAGTAGGAGTGAATCTCCCCCTTCCTCTCCGACCACCTCCATGATGACCACCACAATTAATATCTAACATGGATATCTTCCTTTTCGATTTCCCTCGGTCACGTCCCCTCCTTTCTGTTGGATCCTTAACAAATCAGGATCTGGCTTGTCCTATATCTATCTTCCATCTTCTTCGTTTTGCTGAAAGACAGTCTGTTTCCTTGTACACACTCTTCCACCCCCTGCTAGGAAATCATTTCCTAGCCCATCAACCATCTTCGCCTTCCCATTCTCCTTCAAATTTGGCTTCTGTTTCCAAAGTTGCACCATTCACTCCTGATACAAAACTTCATCATTCATTAGTATAACACAAATTTTGTCACATATGCTGTGTAGTGCCTCATACATATCGAATCTAACATGAGTTTTACCAAAAAGGTCAACATGGGGTATTTCTCCTTCAGGTACTTCTGGGGGTTATCTTCGTGTCCCTACAAAATATATACTTCTCAACAACATCCTTCACTTCCTACTCCCAAAACACATGGAGAGCATGGAAGCATAATACCCCCTCCCCGAAACTCAAAATTCTTACAGACACAGTGTATGTCCATGGAGTTCCTATCAAGTGTCACCGTAAAGTTCCGCTTCTTCATCCATTATGCACGAAATTCCTTCACAATAATGTTATAATCTACCACACCGGCTTCGTCCCTCACTTTTGACTCACTATTATGGTCCATCTCCGCCAGCTCCTCGTGGAACTCCATGAATTCCACCCGTGTAAACAATTTCTCAAACATAACATCAAAGTGGTGACTGCCTGTCTCGCGAGAACAAAAGTTCACACCCTTGAAAGTCGCATCATTATCTCATTCGATCCTCTTCCACACTGCCTACCCATACCTCTCGACAACTTGATGAGCTTAGTGTTTATATTCCCAAACCCCTTGAAGAAATTGTTCACTCCACACTCCGTTGTGTCGATGACATATCAGCCCAAAAATCTCCCCTAAAATACACTCGCACCATTTCATCCTCCTCTTATATATATATATATATATATAGATACCCACGATCCATGAATTCGACTGATTATTGAACTTCTCGGAATTTCCTTTCACTTATCCTCGAACTCTTCCTAAGTAAATGAATCATGCAAGGATCCTAACATCTCCCTATATAATGTTTTCCATTCCAGCACAATGCCCAAATTCTTGGCGGCATTATGCATTATGTGGCATGAGCACCACCTATGCTTCGAACCCAGAAATACTATTTCAATAGCCTTCCCTAAGTACACATTACAAGACCAACAACAAATAAATATATGTTTCCAGAATGGTGCATCCAAGTTGAGACATAAACTAACACTATGCTAAATCTTCAAAACAATAAATATAAAAAAGACAATTCATTACCTATGGCTTTATTTTGGTCAATCAAAATGGGTGATGGGTCCTTGCCTATACACTTTCTCCATGTGTTGAATAACCAAATGAAACTATCGTTGTCCTCCTTACCCAGTAATGTACAACCAAAATAGATTGATTTCCCGTGATGATTGGCACCGATGAAAGGTGCAAATGGCATCCGGTAACGATTGGAAAAAACATAGTATCAAATGAAACTACATTGAAGAACTCTTTATATGACTCCCTGCACCATTAATCTGCCCAGTAGACGTTCTTCAACTTCATCTCCGCGTCAACATCATACTCATATAAGAAACATGGCGACTCTTCCCTAATTCTCTTGAAATGTAATTCCATAGCAGCAAAATCACCATGTTTCATAAGCTCCCTTGATTGGGAATATATGAAGTTACACATATCTATCTCAGTAAACGGAACCTCCTGAACCCTTGTATTTATTAAAAATATGTGGTACATAGACAACGAAAATGTTGAGATACAAAATGAGCCTCTGGTTGGACAAACTAATTACGCGATACCTTGGAATCAGTCGGTTCACAAACATAGTTGTGGACATCTTGAACGCCTGTTATCTTCCATGTCTCATTGCTGCAATTCTGCATTGCGTTCACTCCATATAAGAAACTAGTATTGCATATTTGGGTTGACCAGCTAGGATATGCGGCTCTAGACTTAAATGTCCCTTATTTTTTAAAACTATACAGATTTGAATGTGGTTTACATATGCGCTCTACATAATCCCACCCCAGAATCACTATAAGGGATACCTACTTTCTTGTACTCATCGAACATATCAGAACTTCTAATACGTGCTTGATATCCTTTGGAATGTGCATAACAATGAATGTCAGCAACAAACTGTTCTCTTGTACTAAATTTCATCCTTATAGCGGGTTCAATAACAACATCATTGCATCTATATGTAGGAACTCTGTCACTAAAATGAGAATCAACCCTTATATTTTGTTGACCAGTAACCCGGAATACCAGATCGCCATCTTTCTCTACCTCTGCAACGAATGCCTTCTCATCATCGTTCAACAGTTCATCTTCACACCCATCCCTGTTCAACCTTACATTTTGCACACCTTCTTCGCACGCATTGTCCTGCTAGACCCTTTCAAAGCCTCTGCGATCAACACTACAAAAACAAATTCCACTACCTACCAGGACTTTCGAACCATCGGTAATTTCCTCCTCTTCATTTGCAGGATTCACTAACACTTCATCTACATCTTCATCGATTTCTTCAAACCCAATATTTAAATCAATGCCTTGATGAATTACATCATTCAAATCAACATATGAATCACCACCAAATACCGAGATGAAGGGAGATTCCACTCACTCCATCTTCCACTAATTCAACATCTAGGTCAGAATGCAAAACAATTATCTAGATAAACAAAATCCACACAACTCGATTTATTCCTCAGCACTACACCTAAATTATTTGATAATAAAGAACAATATTTTTAAAAAATATTCGTACCTTCTAAAATACAAAATTAACCTTCTTAAGCCTTGGAATCCCTAACATAAATGTCTACAATGACGGTGAGAGACCTAGTCCATAGAAAGCCGATGGGTGCAGAGATCCTACTACACATATATCATCTTCGATGAGAGACGCAGCACTAACCCCTTACAAATATCAAACTGCAAAATACGTAACATATAAGTATTCGACAATGGCGAGAGACCCGGTCCATAGCAAGCCTATTTGTGCACAAAAGCAATGAAGAATGAAGACATCAAAGGAGATGGGGGATAATAGGAAAAAGGTTTGGAGAAGAAACAATTTTCAAGATTTCAAAATTCTGAGCCTTTCCTTGATTCAGCAAGTTACCCCCACTCTCCTTAACTCACATGCTTGGCCGACCAGTCAGGAGCCGCTACGTAGAGGGGGGGGGGGTGAATCCACGAGCCTAGGGGTTCCTTTTATAAGTTTCCTTAGAGATATATACAAATATAACCATATATACTTGAGTAAGTGCCAATATAACCCTCTGATGATTGAAACTACAAAAATAACCCTAATTAGTTGATGAAAGTCCCAATATAACCCTAGGACACCATTTTTGACTTTGACTGACGTTGACTGACATTGACCGTACATAAAATTATCAAAATTTCCTTTGGCCTAAAACCTAAAAGTGTTAGGATAAATTTTCCCTCAGACCACCACTAAACCACAGCCAGGTTGCCGCCGCGCCGCCACCAACTGGCCACCACCCCCACCCTCCATATGGGAACTCCACCTAGCCACCACATCCCCGTTACGAAGCCACCTGACCCAGATGACACCCTAGCTCACTCGTCGCGAAGTCTCACCACAACGCCCCG
>JAUOBV010042323.1:0-14066 GCA_032360425.1 Rubia occidens
AATTGAAATTTATGGTCAAACATGGTCTGAGAAAGTTGACCAAAAAGGGTGCCATTTATTCTGGGACGGAGGGAGTAGTAATTCCCCACCCAACTCTTATATATATCCACTCCAACATGCACCAAAAGGACCTCAAATTTCTGTGCCTTGGCGACTTCCTGATCCTCTGCCATGGAGGCGATCGAGCACGGTGATAGAGGCGATCGAGCACGTCGATGAAGGCGATCGAGCACGGCGACGGAGGCGATCGAGCACGGCGACGGAGGGAAAAACCAAAATCTCATCCACAACTAGGTGGAGAAGATAAAACATGAATCATAGAAAGATAGCGCAAAGTGGTAACCGCCATGGTAGCTGGAGATGAAGAGGAGCGGCGGTGCTGGACGAGAGGCGTTCGTGCGGCAGCACTCTCGGTCGTGACTCAACGACGGTGGTGATAGCAGTGATGGAGAGTATAGAAAAATTCAAGTAGCAGAACACACGTCTGGATGCTGAAAAACTGAAGTGGCGCTAATTCTTATTGCTTCAAATTTGAATGCCAAACGGTTCAAATTAGAGGAACGGTGTCGTTTTGTTTTAGCCGCTTTAGTTTGTTATAATTCTGGACACGTGTTAGATGTGGGTTGGTTTTTCTTTTTTGCAGCTTAGATATAAGCTTGGTACTATATTTTGTGAGCTGACTTTTCCGTTTTTCGATATAAAAATGCAACAAACTTTTCCTCCATTTTTCTTTTGGAACCACTGGGTAAAATTTATGGTATCAGAGCCACTGGGTAAAATTTGGTGATGGCATAACTATTATCTTCATATAATTTCAATTGTTTTGAGCTCTATTAATCATGTCATCTGACACAGAATCTATGAACTCAGTTCATCTTGGGATAACACAGGTTCCTATCAAGGTAGATCTAAGGCTGATGATCTTTTTGATTTACATAGTTCAGATAATTCAAGTCTGGTGTTAGTAGCAGAGCCCTTAAATGAATTAAACTACATCACATGGAGCAGATCAATGGTAAATTCATTTAAATCAAAAGGGAAGCTGAAATTTCTGACAGGAGAGATACAACTCCTGATCCTGATGATTCACTATATGATATGTGGGTTAAGGTGAATTTTACTTTGATTTCATGGATATTGAATTCAATTTCAAAGAAGATTGCAAGAGGTTTCATGTTTTGTGAAGAAGCTTATACTCTATGGAATGAATTGAAAGAGAGATTTGGGGAGAGTAATTGTCCTTTGATTCATAAGATTAAGAAACACATCTATGGATTGAAACAGGGAAATGAATCTGTGGCTGTTTACTTTACTGAGTTGAAAAGCTTATCGGATGAATATGCATGTTTAAGGCCTAAGAAGAGATGTAATGTTGACTATGTTAACTATGGAAATTTACCTGCTGAAGAGGAAGATGATCAACTGCATCAATTTCTTATGGGATTAAATGAGGAATACAGTTCAATTAGTCATCATATTTTGTTGATGGATCCTTTTCCTAGTGTTGGTAAAGCTTATTCTATGATCTCTAAAATTGAGAGATGGAAAGAAATTCATTGTGGTTATCAAGAAATGTAGCATAACTCTACTATAGCTGTGAGGGTCTACAGAGATAGTAAAATACATATTCAGGTGAATGGAAATGCAGCTGATCAATATGAGGGTTCAGATGCAATGAGAAGGAAGAATGTCAGGAGATCTGATCTGAGATGTGATCATTGTGGAAAGCTGGGACATACAAAGGATAATTATTTTAAGATTAAAGGTTATCTATAATTGTGATAAGGCAGCAGAGAAATGTCAGTGAAACCTGTAGTTAAACCACAGTTTGCTCCTCAGATATATCAAAGGCCTAATCAGTCTACACAGAACTACCAGAGATATGCTGCTCATGCTATGATGGAAGAGGAAGAACCACCATTGGATGATCCAGATGCTAAGCTTCAGGCTCTAGTAGCAAAATTTGTGGAAGCACGATTTGAAAAGAAGCAGGAATGAAAATTGCAATTGCAGGATCAATATGCAAATGCCAATTATGCTCATTATCATGATTTTGCAGGTAGCCTGATTACTAACTTCTCTCTTAATGTTTTTGCTTTAACTGATGATAGTTGGATCATTGAAAGTGGAGCATCAAGTCATATGTGCAAGAATATGTCATTTTTCTCTTCTATAATTCATGTTCATAATGTTATTCCAGTGTATATGCCAGACCATACAACTAAGTTAGTCAAAGGCATAGGTTTAGTCACTCTAAGTCCTTCAATCACTTTGTCAGATTGTCTACATATACCATATTTCAAGTACAATATTCTTTCAGTAAGAAAATTGACAAAGTCCATGTCACTCAGTTTTAAATTTTCTTCTGGTCTATGTTTGCTGCAGGACCTCAGAACTGACAAAGTCCTTACATCAATCAAAGAAAGTCATGGTATGTACATTCTAGACAGTCAATCATTCAAGCCTGAGGTCATCAACAAGAGAATTCATTTAGCTTTAACACACAGAGTTTCAAATACATCTGTAATAGATGTATTAGTCAATCATTTTTCTTTGAATTCTGGTTCATAGCGTTGGCATCCTTCCTATGATGTAATGAAACATATCAGTGTAATCAGCTCTTCTTTAATTGATAATAACATTTGTTCATATTGTTCTATGGCCAAACAATACATATTACCTTTTCCATCTAGTACCAGTTTCACTCAAACACCTTTTTCTTTGATTCATATTGACCTTTGGGGGCCTTATAAGGTTAATTCCATCAGTGGTTATAAATACTTTTTTACTATAGTGGATGATATTACAAGATGCACTTTGACTTATTTGATTAAGAGTAAAGATCAAGTGTCTTCTATTCTTAAAAACTTCCTTCTCATGGTCAATACTTGATTTGAGAAATCAGTCAAATCTGCTAGGTCAGATAATGACATTGAGTTTGTTAATGCTGAATGTGAAAAACTATTTTTAGACCATGGAGTTCTTCATCAAAAATCCCCTCCCTACACTCCACAACAAAAAGGAGTTGTAGAAAAAAAACATCAGCATCTTCTTCAAATAGCTAGAGCCATTATGTTTCAATCCAATCTTCCTAAAACCTTTGGGGGATGCAATTTTAACTGCTACATATATGATAAATAGATTACCTACTCATGTTCTTTCCTGGAAAACACCATATGAGTTATTGTTCAATGAGTTACCAGATTTGCACACACTTAGAACTTTTGGTTGTTTGGTATATATATGTCACAAATACTTTACCACACAAGGATAAGTTCTCTGAAAGAGCATATCCTTGTGTGTTCATTGGTTATCCCACGAGCCAAAATGGATATAAATTCTTTGATCTACAAAATCATAGAGTGATAATATCCAGGGATGTGATCTTCCATGAGTCTATTTTCCCATATACCTCAGTCACTGATTTCACCTTTCCACTTCCATTCTTAGATACAATCTTATCCTCTGAACCTCCTTCAACTTCCGAGCCTCCAATTTATCCTACACCTTCTCCACCTTCTGATTTAGCCATTATACACATTACTAGAGTTATTAGACCTCCATTTTGGGCTAAGGACTTTGTATCTACCTTCTTTCAGCCCCAGTCACATATTCCTGTGTATATTTCTAATGTTTCATGGGTTTTTGAACCAACTAGCTATCATCAAGCTAAGCAGTCACATGAGTGGGTTCAGGTTATGAATGATGAGTTGGCAGCATTGGAACAGAATCATACTTGGGACTTGGTAAAATTACCACCTGGCAAGAAAGCTATAGGCTCAAAATGGGTATATTAGCTTAAGTATAATGCTGATGGAAATCTTTCAAGGTATAAGGCCAGAATAGTTGCAAAGGGCTTCAATCAAATAGAAGGGTTTGATTTCTTTGAGGTATTCTCTCCTGTGGAAAAGGTTGTAACCATTAGATTGTTACTTGCTGTTACTTCAGCCTCAAACTGGCACATTCATCAATTGGATATAAATAAGGCATTTCTTCATGGACACCTTGATGAAGAGGTGTATATGAAGTTGCCTAATGGTTATTCAGTTTCAGATTCACAGTTGGTTTGCAGGCTTACAGAGAGCCTGTATGGTTTAAAACATGCATCCAAATAGTGGAATAAGGAGTTGACACATCATCTTTTGAGTCTAAACTTTGATCAATATCCTCATGATCATTGTTTATTTTTGAAATTCACTTCTACTTATACTCTTACTTTGGTAGTGTATGTGATGATGTGCTTATCCTAGGTAATTGCCTTGATCCTATCAGCTCTATGAAAAGGTCTTTGGATCAGAAAATTCACTATTAAAGATCTGGGGTTGCTCACTATTTTATTGGGTTGGAGCTACAAGGGTCAGCTACTAGATTGCATCTGAATCAAAGTAAGTACATCAGAGATATTATCTCTGATTGTGGCTTAACTTTCAGTAAACCCGATGTTGTTCCTCTTCCCAGTACTTGGATTATCCATGATGAGAACTCACCATTCTTATCTGATCCTAGTATTTTCAAAAGACTCATTGGCAGACTGCTCTACTTGAACTACACTAGGCCTGATGTCACCTTCACAGTTTATCAACTCACTCAATTTGTACAAGCTCTCACTCAATATCTTCACATTGTGAGATATCTTCAGCATCATCCAGATCATGGCTTATTCTATACCACAACCAATGATCTTAGGCTCCATGCCTACTATAATGCGGATTGGGCTACATGTAAGGTTTCCAGGAGAACTGTTACAGGTTATGCTGTGTTTTTTGGGTCAGCTTTAATCTCCTAGAAATCCAAAAAGTAATCCACTGTTTCTAAATCCTCTATAGAAGCTGAGTATAGAAGCCTCTCTCTATGACAGCTTGTGAATTGAAGTGGATCAGTTACTTGCCCAAATATCTTCATTTGTCCACTCAGTTTCCTATTCCTCTATTCTGTGAAAATCAAGCAGCCTTACATCTCACTGCCAATCCTGTTTTCCATGAACGGACTAAACACTTGGACATTGTTGTCATCTGGTTAGAGACTACTACTTGGAGGGTTTTCTCTTGCCTTCTTTCGTTTCTTATCGGATGCAATTGGACGATGTTTTAACTAAATTTCTCCCAGCAGTTCCTTTTCATGCTAACTTGTTCAAACTCAGCTTCTGTTCTCTTAGAGCTGAGCTTGAGGAGGGGTTGAAGAGTATAGCAGAATTCAAGTAGCAGAACTCAAGTCTGGATGCTGAAGAACTGAAGTGGCGCCAATTCTTATTGCTTCAAATTTGAGCGCCAAACGGTTCAAATTAGAGGAATGACGTCATTTTGTTTTAGCTGCTTTAGTTTTTTTATAATTCTTGACACGTGTTAGATGTGGATTATTTTTCTTTTTTGCAGCGTAGATATAAGCTTGGTACTGTATTTTGTGAGGTGACTTTTCTGTTTTTTGATCTAAAAATACAATAAACATTTCCTCCATATTTTTTTTTGGATCTGGTTTCAAACCAGGTTTTAAGTGACCGATCTATCACAGCATGAAGTGGTGTCGCTGTTGTTGTTTTGCTATGATATGTATGCTTGTACGGATTTGTGTTAGGCTCTGTAAATACTCTATCTGTCCAGATCAAATTGCACAGAATTTCGTAACTTGTATAACCATTAATATGTTTAACTGCATATAATAATGGTAAGAAAAAAATTACTCTTCAGAAACTACTTGTTATGAAGAATCCAACAATATCACATATAATAATATTATTGCTTATACATCTACTCAAACATGCAGTTAAAATTTGATATAAAATAATGTCAAATAGTAAGTGTGCAGTTTGAGGAGGGACGGACGAAGCATTAGTTTCTCCTCTAAATGGCATTTTGTTGTTTAACATGTTTGAACAAAGTGCGATCCATTTTGTCTTTACCTCTTACATACTTTTTTTCCTGGGTGTTGCTATGACACACCATGTATTTTACTTACTTAAACCCTAATATGTATGTACGTGTATAAAATAAATTTTAATTTAGAAAAAAACAAAAAAATCAAATAAAATTGAAAAACCAAAGTTACAAATCAGCCCTTCTTCTTCCCCTTCCTTCACCACTCACCGGCTGCCACCACCTCGCTGATGCCGTTACCGTCGACGTCCTTCTTCTTCCGCCACCACCCTTTTTCTTTCGCCACCGGGGAAAAGAGAGAACTAGGGAAGAAGGGGAAGGATAGAACCTGGGGAAAGAAAGAACCGGGATCTGGAAAAAGAGAACCGAAAAATGAGAATCGGGGGAGAAGGAGATCCGGCCGGGGAGAAGGGAAAGAGATAGCTGGAGAAGGAGATCCAGCATCGGCTGGGAAAATGAGAGCTGGCGGCAGAGAAAAAAAGAGAGAGCGGCGGCCGGAGAAGGAAAGGAGAAATCAAGCCGGAGAAGAAAAGGAAGAAACGTGGCCGGAGAAGGAAAAGACTACACGGCCTGAAAATGGAGGAATACCTGGGAGAACATTTACTCCGGCAAAAATCAACCTTCGGCAAACACCACGATGGCTGCCGGCGACCACCGGCCACCAGACGTAAACCTTTTTCGGCAGAGTGTTTTATGTTAAACTAACATTAATTTTTAATTTTGATTAATTAATATTAAATTTTATTAATAACTTTTCAATCTCAATATTTCTTTAAATATATTCAAAATACATAAGGTATTTCATTTGTACAAAGTACAGGGCGTGATATACGATCCACTTCTTTCTCCAATCAAAACATTAAACAATGAAGCGGTGTTTGTATTTGATTTGGCTTATGAAATCAAAATTTCAAACTACTTTCAAAATTTCTAATACTACGAGAACCAGTCTCACGATTTCCAAAGTCATCATTGCGGTCATGAATGATTACATAGGACTAGAGCTGTAAATGTCTAATCCGAATCGGGAACTCAATCCATACCAACATGATCGAATCAACCCAAAATCTAATCTGATTCGAGAAATATTGACCTGAACTCGAGCCGACACGATTGCACTCAACACGAAACCCAATTTTGACCCGAGAAATATTGACCTTAACCCGAACTCGACACGACCCAATTTAACCCGAAAACCCAAATATGACCCGATAATCTGGACTCGAACCCGACCTAAACATGAATCCGGGATCAACCCAAATCCGATCCAACCCGAACCCGATTCAACCCAAACCTAATACCCAATTAATCAACTATATAACATTACGTGTAATCAGCCCAAAACAGATGTAGTTATAAGAAGCCAATTAACATTTAATATGGAACCAAGTCAACTTGGTTATGAGTCAAACTAAAAATTCTTTAGATATGCTTACTAGAATAAAGTGTAGTTTTTTATTATATATTACGAGTTTACATATATGATTACTAGTATGTAAAGTCAACACATAACAAATCAGAATACACAGGATTAAGTTAAAATGCACACTACTAAATTTATAAATCTAATGAATAATAGGTAAATAAAGAGAGATGACTAATTAAAATTATGATTTTGAATTAGTAATTATAGAGAGTCGACTAAATATTAATTTCAAAAATCAGTTTGATTGACATGATTGACGAGTATGGATTTCTAGATCTGATAGCCTTCAGGCACCATTGAAGGGTTTATGCCTTGATGTCAGACACATTGGCCATATAGGAACTTGACTGCGTCTTGACATAAACCACCGGTATTCTTTTAGTATGTCCTAGGATATATGTAGCTATTTATTTTATATGATCACTAAAACTCCACTTGGTAAATATTGCTGATGGAACCTCACTAAGTACGGAGGTTACCCTAGTCCAATGAACCCCAACAGGTGTAGCTGAGCAGAAAGAGTGAGAGCTCGTGTCTGACGTCGATACTTCATTTAGGATAGGATTCTAGATAGGTTTTTTAATCTAGAATTCAATTTATAACTTTTAATTTTTAATCCATGTAACTCACTTATTATAAGACTTTTATTGTAATAGTAATTTAGGTTTTGAATTATAAACTCTCGCCTGCATAATATGTTTTGCTTATTACTACATGTAAGTAATCCAATTCATTGGATTCTTAGTAACACACCCATATCTGAACCGATACTTGCGTTGAGCAAGTTGGTTGGAGTTTTCGGGTGCTACAGATGTTGTATCAGACCTTTCTCAAAACAAGTAAAGGCTAATCCAAAGCATCCCTTAATAAAAGACTCCATTTAACTTAATAACTTATAGAAAGTGCTTTGGACCTGAACCAAAATTTGACATAGACTGTCAAGCTATAGGAAATGAATGAGAGCCTTAGGTAACCTATTTAGAGGTTGCGACATGAAAAAACATTAAATTAATTAAAAATTAAACTAAAACTAAGAAAGTTATCTTTCTATTTGAATTGAGGAAATCTTTGAGTCACTTAGGGATGGTCAGCCCAAAGTTTGAATCAGGTTATTAGTTTAAATTGAAAGGTCCCTAAATAATAATAATGATAATAATAATAAATTAACCCAAAACAATACAATAAAGTACTAATCACCATACGAATCCTTATTACATATACAACAAAATTAGGCTGTTACATGTAGTAAATCTAAACTCATATAGAACATAACCAAAATATCAAACAAGTATCCTACCCTAATTGGGGAGTGTAATCCTCATTTAGGGAGTGAGAGATCAATTAATCACTAGAGTCCTTGAACTAGAGAGTCGAGAGCAGGTGGCTAGAGCCAACGCAGTTTTAGCTTGATGCGAGCTACGAGGTATAGAACATCGGAAACATTATTCTAGGATTGACCCCAGACTCAAGGTGGTATCCGAGTTCTATGAAGGCAGATGGAGGGACATCATAGGAAACCAACTGAGTAAGGTTCGAACCATACAGATAACGTTCTAGAGGCAATTAATCAAATTGTCGACGAAATTCAAGGTGACCTTACGAACTGAGCATCCTATGGTACTAAACGATGAAGTATGTGATCCCAATGAAGGGCCTAGGACTGGTTGAAAATGGAATCTAGAGTGACTATACATAGTAGTATTAAAAATTTGTAAAAGGTACTTGAAGGTCCCAATTTTGCACTATGTGGTGATCGTGCAAGTTAGGGATAAAAAATGATAGACCAGGGAGAAGTCAAGGTTAATGACAGATCAGATGACCAAGTAGCCTAAAATTGGATTCAACCCATTACCTGAACCTTTCGAGCCCTATGACATACGTATGCGAGTGAGTTTTGTTATATCCCGATTAGAAGAGACGTACCCCAACCTTGGACCATACTAAGTGGTCCAAGTATTTTTAGTGGTAAGGAAGAATCATTTCGAGTCCATTGAAAGTACTATGGAAAAGGAAGGTATGAAGAGAAAAATTGCCAGAAAGCGACAACTAAATGTCTCTGAAGTGGGAGTTTCGAGCATAGGATATCGAAGTGTGCAATTGAAAGACCTGAGCCCTATTGAAATTAGAGTGCCTCACTCGTATGGTACACATGTGAATCTCGATGTATAGAACTACATCTTCGTGGTTACGCAGAACATAAACATGGGCAGTACATGAATCTTCCGAACTAGGGCTAAATAATTTTCCCTATCTAACCCCTAAACCTTCCAGCCTTCCTTCATGTCTACCGATTGGAACCCCAACAGATTCAAATTTCTTGATAAAATCCATGCAAAACTCGATGGACTCTTCTGTCACATACCGTTGTAAAATACAAGCATCTGGCCTATATTGATTTTTCACAAAGTGCTTAAAGATTTTCATGTACCTCTCAAACGGGTACATCCATTTACAAAACTCGGACCACATAGATTTATGTCCCGCACCAAATGGACGATCAAGTGGACCATAATGTCAAAAAATGAGGGAGGGAAATACATTTCTATACAGCACAGAACTTCAACAACCATTACTATCAACCTATCCAATTTCAATACACTAATACTTTTACTTTTACAACAAATGGATTTGAAAAATAAACAGAGCTTTGTAATGCACAATCTTACATGAGTACGCAATGTAGAACGAATGGCAATGACATTCAATACTTGCATTAGGTTGTGAAAATCATGTGATTTCAACCCACCCAGCCTAAACTCCTCTACTGACACACAACTGCTAATGTTGGACGAGTATGCAATGGGTACTTTCACACTACTAAGGATCTCACAAAAATATTTCTTCTCTGATTGCATCACTGAATAGCATGCAGGGGGGAAATAACAATCATCACCCATACTCACTAGGGAAAATTTCTTCCGAATACTCAACTCAGCCAATCTAGCCTAGCCTTCAATCTATCCTTTGTTTTCCCAGGGGTATTTAACAAAGTCCCAACCAAAGAATCACAAACATTCTTCTCAATGCGCATAATGTCAACACAATGTCTAACTTCCAAATGCTCCAATTAAGGTAGGTTAAAAAAATTGAGCATTTCTTCCAACTTCCTTCAACAACAGCTTTTCTTTTCTTCTTTCCGAAGTCATTGGGAAAATTCTTAACGCTCTCATAATTCTGTGTACCTGACCATGGTACCGGTGCAAATCATTCATCTACTTTCCCATTGAACCATTTTTGGGCCAATCGCCATGGGTGCTCCTAGGGAAGAAACCGTCTGTGCCCTTGGTAAACAATCTTACAACCGTGTTTTAATTGACAAAAATTAGTGTCCTTCTCACACACTGACAAGCAAAGTGGCCTTTCACAGAATACCTAGAAAAATTCCCATACGCAGTAAAATCATTAATTGTGCAAAATAACAATGCTTTAAAAGTGAAGAAATCTTCAAGCAACCAATCAAACACTCGAACGCCATCGTTAAAAAAAGTAAAAAAATCCTCCACAAGAAGAGCAAGATACACATCAATATCATTACTAGGTTGCTTCAAACCTGATATTATCAAAGACAACAACACATACTTACGCTTCATTGTCAACCAAGACGAAAGGTTGTATATGACCAACATAACAGGCCAAGAGGTATGTGTGCTACTCATGTTACCAAAAGGATTCATACCATCCGTACACAATCCTAACCTCAAATACTGAGAATCTTTGCCACACTCAGGGTACACAGTATCGACTTTCTTCCATTGCTCCCCGTCCGAAATATGTCTTATCACATCATCCACCGGTTGAACTCTATCTGCGTTCCAATGCAACAACTTTGCATCTTTCCTAAAAGCATACAAATTCGTCAAGCGGGTAATGATCAAGAGGTACCATAACACTTTTGTCGGTGTCCTTTTCTTTGACTTCAATGGAACTTCTGCACCCACCATAATCGCACCTCTCTTCAACTTGTACCGAGACTCACCACATACCCGAAACATTTCTCAATTTTTTTCTACTTCACCCCTATACAACATACAATCGTTTGGGCATTCATGGATTTTTTGCAATTCCAATTCCATCGGGCATAGTATTTTATTTTGCAACATATAACCTATCGCGCATTAAATTACCCTCGGGAAGCAAATCCCTAAACAACTCTACAGCCTCAGTCATCGACTTGTCTTTCTATCCAAATTTTACCTTCAAGTTCATTATCCGCAGAGTTGCATTTAGAACCGAGTGTTTTGAACAATTTTACAAAGGCGTCCCTTTGTCGTCAATCAAAGCTTGTAACGACTCTAGTTTACCTTTGAACTCCCTCGCATAATCTTTCACTATTTCGTCCAACTCGGCGTTACCATCCAATTCATCACCTGCCGTCATGTCTTCCAACTCATTTGAATGAGAGGTTTCCACAACTTCCCCATTCCATACCCAACGAGTGTAGCTAGTTTGGAACCCTCCCATTAGGAGATGTTCTTACAACTTCTTCCTCCCCAAATATGCATCATCCACAATCTTTACAAGGGCATCTTGGCCGCAAAGAAATGAAAGGTAGCAATAATTAGGATAGAGAGAATCAAGCGGGGTCCATGGAGTGGGCTCAAAGTAAGCTCAAACACTGTGAGAAAAAAAGGGTGATTTAGTAATGGGTTTAATTGCTGATGTGGAAGAGAGAGAGTGATTATTTAATTAATCAAAACCGCAACAGCCAGCTTAGAATTATCTCACCACTACACAAGGTCTAAGAGCAAGTGCAGTGGGGGCTAAATTTGGGCTCTATTAAAAATTGGGACATGTTCAAATGCAAATGAAACAAATGATTCAACCAATGGCATGTACTCAGGTGAATTCCTATGATTATTACCAATTAGTTCTTCTCGATCCATTCTCCTAAAAGTCAATTAAAATAAAACACATGAGAATCCTGATATGTCCTTATTATACGATAATTTTGGGATCTTTTGTACTCATTTTGGTATGCTTTTGTGCTTCAGAGACTCCATTTTACCTTGAAGTTCTATTACTAGAGTTAAGAGGGATTTATCGCTCTTGTCACTTTTAATAAGGAATTCAAGAGACAAGGTAAAGGTTTGAATATTTTAAGACCATGAAGACTACATTTTGAATACAATGAAGACCTTGAAGAATCGAAGAAAAGAAGAGGAGACAACTACACTTAGACCAAGAAAGAAGACGACATTAAAGGGCAGAGTACTCTGCCCATCGCAAGTCGCGATGAATATGTCACGAGTCACGATGGTACTATGCCCATCATGAATGATGATGTATCATTCGCAAGTCACGACGGTCCTCTATCCAGATATGATTTTTGGACTTTAGGTAGTATAAATACTCTCTAATTTTCTCCTACTGGGATACACTGATTCTCCCGATTCCACAGCTCTTTAAACCCTAGTTTTTCATCTTTTCCATCTTTTTTTTATTATCTTGAATTCATGTTTGATTTTCTATTGTTGTTTAGTAGGAACTTTAGTGGCTAAACATAACCTTGGGAGCAATTGATTAAGGCTTCCAACCCCATGTCTTGAGATTTATATGTAAGCTATTTAATGCTTTGCTATTGTGTATTTATTGTGCTTGAATTTGGTTGTTGAATACATTAATGATATTGAAGTTTGAGTATATTAATTGCTTGTATGATTATGTGTTAGGGTTTGGAGAAAGTAGCTAATTCTCATTTCTTTTGATATGAAATCCAAAGGCATGAATTAGAGCTTCTAATATGGTTGATGATTTGATAATTCTAGATGAATGTGATAGTGTCAAATTCTTTATCATGTTTGTTTTGAGTAGCAAATAGGAGAAGTTTATGAACGTTGAACGTTCTTGGCAAATCTTGTGTAAATGCATGAATTGGTTCAATGCTTAGACACGGTGTAGTGTTTATAAGAGTTACCAAGCTTGTTGATTCTTCATGTTTAATTCCACTAATGGGATACCTTTAGGCATTGAAAGACTAAAGGGATCATTAGTGAGGTTTAGCTAGAGATGTTGAATTCACTCTTGTAAACTACTATCAAAGAAGGATAGAAGATTTATCGTCACAACAAGTAGTTAAAGTAGTGAATAGGTGGTAGATTCAATGATAGATAAGAGAAGCGGATATCCATTGCCCCCAAGGCTTTATCAATTGTAGTTTTTATCCTTTTTCTTAGCTTGTTGCATGATTAGCATAGTTACTTAACCCTGCTAGTTGTGTTGTCTTTACTTTCATAACTTAGGAAAAACCCGACATACAAACCTCCCTTTTACTTGCTTTTATATATCTATGTATATATACACCTAGGTTTATATCCACTCTTATATGTGTAAACGCTTATTAACATTCCTCTTCTCTGTGGATGACCCCGACTTGCTACTATCTACTTAATTGTATTTAGTAAGCTTAAAAATAGTATATTTGAGAAGTACAACGATAACTTCCCCAATTTTGATGTCGCTGCAGGGGAAGAGGCATTTATTTTTTAAGTGTTTGGGCATATTATGTGTGAGTATTTGCTAGTTGTTTTTATTTTCATTTTCTCTTTGGTTGTTTTTGTTCTGAGTAGGTATTGCTTGAGTTCTCGGTGAATTTTTATCGAGGATCCTTGCAATATCATTTCAAAATTTTGAAAATAAAAAAATATATGGAACATCTCACCTTGAGGGAACTCATGATGAGAAGAGAGGCTCAATGAGCAATGTTTTGTGGGATTTGTCATTCCGACCATCCTACCGAACATTGCTATATGTTGAGGGATAGGCACTATGAG
>JAUOBV010042429.1:0-14066 GCA_032360425.1 Rubia occidens
CTCTGACTTCCTCCGCCACCTCGCCACCCAGTCTCCTCTCCCCTCACTGCTCGCTATCCTCACCCTACCCCCCTTCCATTTTTCCAATGAGGTGGAAACGAGACCGGCGAAGAACCGACGGTGGAAATGAGAACCAAAAGAAAATGGGAACCGGAGAGGGTAGGGAGGAGAACCGGGAAATGAGAAAGAACCGGAGAGGAGAAAGCGGAGGAGAAGGAAAATCGGGGAGAAGAAAGAGAACCGGGAAGGAGAAAGAGAACTGGAACTGGGGAGAAGAGAAGACCGGGGGGAGAGGAGACCGGGGCTGCATAGAGTGGTGGGAGGAGAGGAGACCGTAGCAGGGAGAGGAGAAGGGGCGGGGGCGGCGGAGAACGGTGAGAAGCGGTGGAGCTGGCAATGAGAAGTGGTCGGAACTGGGCAACGAGAGGGCGGCGAGAAGCTACGGAACCGGCAATGAAAGGGCGAGGAGAGGACATTTCCGACAGAGCTAGAGCGGAGAAGTGGCCGAAACTTGAGAGGGAAAATGACTGGATTTGCAGAAAACCAATCTTCGGCAAACAAAACAGTTGTCGCCAAACTCCGACCACCGCCTCTCATTTGCAACTTCTCATTTCCAGTAACAATTTGGATCAATTAACATTAATTACACTTAATTATAAACAACCTCACTTTTAATTTAAATATAAATACAAATATAATAAGTTATTTCATTAGTACAAAATACAGGGCGTAATACAGTAAAATACAGGGTGTGATATAGCAATCCACATGAATTATTGTATGTGTCAATATAACCCTAACTTTTGAAAAGTTTGTGCTGAAATAGTCAGACTTCCTAATTTCGACATTGACCAAATGAATTCAGGCATGAACAAAAACTAAAATGACAAAAATACCCCTTATGACAAACCTATCATAAATACCCCCATCGTGCTCCACCGCTACTGCCGCCGCTGTACCCTGCCATTGTAACAACACCTCCGAGACCACTGCCCTCCTCCTCTCTGATACCACCACCCCCTTCCCTCCCGCCAGATCTGTCCCGCCAGACCAGCACCCTCCGTCTTCTCTTTCCCTAAAACCACCATCATCTTTCCCTTGGAATCCTCCTCATCCTCGCTCTATCCTCCCTTCGCCACTGCTCTTCTACTCTCCGAGGCCACCGCCGGTGGTGGTTCACCACACCACCACCCCCGATTTACCACCCTAACACCCACAACCCTCAATTGAACTGCGAACCCAAATGGAGAATGTAGACATAGATTGAACTGCTAACCCAGATGGTGATTAGAGACAGACGGTGGGGATAAAGAGACGTTGAGGTAGGGGAGTGGGAGAGGGAGATATGGTGGTCGAGAGATTGAATGGGAGTTGGGTGATGAAGTGGTAGTTGTCAAAGGAGATGACAGAGGAGAAGAGCAGCGACGATAAGATTGTGAATGCGGTTCTGGAGAAATTAGAGAGAGATGGCATGGAGAGAGTGACGTTGAGGTGAAGGGAGTGGGAGAGGGAGAGGGAGAGGTGGTGGATGGAACGATTGAACGGGAGTAGGGTGATGAGCTAGGGTTGGGCGGAGAGGATGGTGGGTGGGGGGATTGAACGAGAGCGGAGAGGAGGGCGGGCGGTGGGGTGGGGCTGTGGGCAGCTGGGAGTGAGAGGGAGGGTTTTATTTTTTATTTTTAAGTCAAGGGTAAAATCCATTTTTATCAAAATTCGGCCAGATGAACGGTGACTAAAAAGTCAGTATAGTTAAAGGCTAGACAAACACTTTCTGGAATTTTAGGGTTATATTGATACTTTCAACCAAAAATATAGAGTTATTTTTTATCAAAACTCTTAATTCAATATTAGTATGATGTTATTAAAATTAATTTTAATCTATTATTACAGTTTTCACTATATTTATTTTAGTTCAATTTAATAAAAACTGTTTGGAAAAGACAAGTTCTTAATAGGTGTATACCCTTAATAATCCACTAAATCGCTCACATTAGATGATATTAGGGTTATTACACAAATGATTTATTATTGATTTGAAATTAATTGAATTAAAGTACTCCTTCCGTCTCAGCACTTTCTGCACATTTTTTAAACCAAACTCTTAAGTTATATTTTCTCACCGATAACTTTAGTTACGTATACTTGAATTAAAATTTAATATTTAGTATTACAGTCTCACTTTGGTGGTTGAAAGAAATCAATATATGAGATCATAGGTCACACCCCTACATAGTATCAATTGGTTTTATGATAGGAGTTCATGATTCTAATATTTAGAAAATACATGAAACAAGGAATTTAATAATATCTCAGATGATGATATTAGTGTCTGTATACTAATTGAAATTTATGGTCAAACGTGTTTTGAGAAAGTTGACCAAAAAGTGTACAGATTCGCCTGGAACGGAGGGAGTAGAATATGTTAAAATTTATAATTAATACAAATAACGTATAATAATAATCTTAATATACAAATAAAAGATAATTATCGTAATATATGATATAAAATGATACTCTCACTGTCTCAGTTATACTTGTACAAAATATTTACAGCTTTCAATATACGTGTTTGACCATTAATATTTTGAGAGCAAATGACTTCGTTGGCCCCTTAACTATCAACATCATCCACCTTTGACCCCTATTTTTTAAATACTTTTGGCCGCTCAACTTAGAAAACAGCTCAGTTGTAGCACTTCCGCCTGGTCAATCCGTCAGCTTTCTGTCAAACAGTCAATTTTAAGGATAAAATGGGCATTTACCCTTTTCTTTTATTCTTTTTTAATATCCCTTTTTTGTTTTTCCCTTTTCTCTTTTTCCATTTCCTTTTTTCTTACCCCTTCCACTTTCCCCTTCTCTATCCCGACTTCACCTCGCCACCAACCCCACTTCACCTCGCCACTAAAAGCCCCGACTCCTGACTCCTCCCCCTTCCGGCTTCCGACTCCACTACCCTACTTCTGGCTCCCAAATCCATCACCTCACCACCCTACTTCTGGCTCCCAAATCCACCACCCCACCACCCCTACTTCTGGCTCCCAAATCCACCTCATTGCCAAAAGCTTTGAATTTGGTCTTCAAAACCATAACCGCTGCAAGAGATGAACATTAATGTTCACCTACTCCTCGTCGCGTCGGTGCTGGTGTGGGTTGACATCACTAGAGATTAAAGACCCAAGAACAACGACAAACTGGGAATCACTGGAGAACGAATACCCGATAACATTGTGGGTCAGTATTAACTCACCGGAGAGTGAATTGTCAAAGAAAGACCAAAGACATTTGTAGAGGATGAACAAATTAAACTCAGTCTGGGAGTATTGAACATTAGGTGGAAGGTCAGTTAATGGTTTCCCTCTCTCACCACAGGGATGCTGACAAATTTATGTCAATTAGGGAAGAAGATGGCTTGGAGAATCCATAGTGAATTGTCGGTGACTGTGGGAAGCCAAGGCTGAATCTCAGGAGTTCTTCTCGCTGGGAAGGCAACTTATGGAAGAAGGCGGCAGGATCCAAAATCTATTCTCGTAGGAGATGATGAATAGTGATATTGGCAGTGGGGAAAATACTCCATGGTGACAAACCGGTGGCAGCGACAAAATAAAATTGCGATGGGAGAGATATCAAATTATCAGCGATTGGTGGATACCAGACAACAGTCGGAGAGCGGTGGTGCGCTAATAACCGGCTGCAAGGGAAAGGGTGAGGAAATGGAGGGTGGTGGTGCGCTCCTAGGTTATCTGTGCCCTTGGAGTGCAGAGTCATATGTGGCGGGATGAAGAGTTTTAGGTAGCGACAGGTTTCAAGGAGGGAGGTTTTGGATGGTGGGGGCGATTTTCGGTGGTGAAGGGCGGTTCAGGGTGGCGGTTTCATGTGGGTGGGCGGAGTGGGGGAAGGGTAAAATGAAAAGGAAAAGAGAAAAGAGATTTTTTTTTTGTGAAGTGTCGTCTTTTGCCTTAAAATTAACTTTGAAAACATAAATGAACTAACTTACTAGATGGAAGGGTAAGCTATTTTGTAATTTGAGGGATCAAAAGTGTTTTAAAATACATAAGGGGCAAAAGGTGGACAATGGCGATAGTTAAGGGGCTACCAAAGTCATTTGCTATATTTTTAACTGCTTATTATACTGGCTCATAAAACGTTGATATTTAGAAACTACGTGTTACAAAGAATCTACTGGGCTAAACCCCAGTAGTTAAAAGGAAAAGATCTCCTAAACCTATAACATCTTCAGATTACATGTCCATTCCAGGTACAATTATGATACACTGAATATATAATATTATTAATATGGTAAGACAACTCTTTCTAAAAGGAAAGTAGATATTTAACCTAGCACGATTCTTTTAACAAAAAAACTAACGTGATTAAATGAGATCTCGGATCAACTCTATAAATACCAACGTATTCCTTCGTTCTATTTATTCAATTCTCAATATACAGATTAAACACTTTTGATCAAATTTTACCATTGCATTTCCTTCCCCCGACGCCCCCGGAGAATTAGTTTTGCATGATTGGGACCATGAGCAAGATTCAACTATCACTATTGCTATTTGACATGCAATAATTGACATGATAGGTGGGGCCTAATTTTTAACAACCGAGTACCCTGCCCAATAAGGCATGTGAATAGAGTCTTTGACGACTGACCCCTGCCAGAAGGATCTCAAACTTTGCAGGCAGGGCCTTAAACACATCAACATCGATGGTAGAAGCAGCTACTCAACCTTTACTACGAGTTGCTACCAATTAGGATTAAGCGTCATCGAGAAGGAAAACCCCAATTTTAGATATGCAAAGTATGACGACCTCCTTCGACTTTAGCGTAGCCCAGTTCCCATGGCGGCACCATTACCTGATCAAGCTAGGAGGAGTCATCCTAAACTTTTTTAGAATCCAAAGGAATATATTATTAACCTCTTGACATATGCCTTCACAGCATTATGAATCCATCCCAGTAACACTACTAGGGTACTTGACCTTCCACCACTACATTGCTCATGATCGGTATACTAGCAGGCTTCCACATTACCTTAGACGAAAGTACCTCATCCATACACATCTTATAATCTCATGGGCATGGTTTTTTTCCAAATCCTACAGTGCCACCGCAACCAGCTGGGTTTCATGCATGCAGGATCTACCCTTCAGAAAAAACACCATATGGGGAGGCACTAACCAACTCTTGGATTGTTCCTCAGGAATACCTCGTGTGGTCGTCCCCTCCTCATTATCAGCAGAGGGCCTAATCCTTATACCGGGATGGTCCTTCAACCTAATATATTAGTCACACCACCTCCAAAAGTTCACCCTACTAGAGCTTAAGCATCAGTAAGTACTACTTATGAATACCTTCATATGTCTAACAAGGATTTGGATAAACCAAAAGAAGGAATGAAGCTCAAGGCCATCAACCATGAACTTAAGCGCATAATGGGAAGGCTGGACAACATACCTTCTCGTTGTTCATACCATCTACATCGACGACACTCTGTGACCCTATATAAAATGTAATAAGCAATGTCCCCATCTACGACAAGAAGACAGATCCAGGAAAGTTCTTATTGGCATACCATTGGGTTATAGAATCACAGAGCATTACCGCGAATATAAAGTTAAAATTTGCATGGTCTTTACTCTGAGGAAAATTATCCAACTTCCACGCCTTTGAATCTTTTTTATTGACTGGGGAAATTCATCAAGACTATGACAAATCCGCACAATATTTTGCTGAACACAATAAGTGGATCGTGGCCTATTATAGGTGTTACACCGAATAGAGTTTAGGGGTTGTTGATCGAACGAATGCAGTGATTATCTCAGGATATATGAATGGTAGGACTGATACCAAGCTATACAAAAAAAACTTGTGCTATACCCCAGGAAACCATCAAGATGCTTCAAAGCATCGTGGAAATATAACCAAGGTGGAAGAAGTGACCAAATGTAAGAAAGCAAACAATAACATTACCACGAGGGAGGGATATACCCCACAATTACATTCCAGGGCACACATCATGTCCATTAATCGTCGCCTTCTTCAGTTTCTAGCACTGATGCCAGGATTCCCAAAGATAAGGACCTCAAATAACTATTGATAATTCCACAAAGGATAAGGGCTCATGACATAAACGAGTGCTTTCAGCTCAAGGGAAAGATTGTACACCAGTCAGAGATTACTCCAAGAGTATCTTCTCTCCCCACATGTTCGGAAGGACTTTCAGGAGGGCCAGTCTCAAGATCAACATCCGAGTAGAACAGAGATGGGCAATAATATGCCGAATGAGACTCTAGATGGTCTTTTTTCATAAATATAGTCAATGGAACGCTCAGGACCCATCAGATTGCAGATAAAGGACCGCATTGGGTGAAGGGCCCACTGCGACCAAAAGACAAGGGTCACAAGATAGATGAAACCATTATCTACTCAAAAGCCAATGTCGTACCTAGCCACACCCCGTATTCTGACCACGTGGTGATAGTTGTTGACATTGAAGATGCCTTGGAAAAAAGGTCTTCGTGGTCAGCAAAAGTGTGATAGAGGTCATCTTCGTCACCTCTCTTTAACCTCCTAGCGCTAGTAGGAAAGATTCACAAATATCAATTTCATCATTGTAAGGATTCACTGATTGTAAGGAATTCCCAATGGGGGTAATTTCCCTGCACGTAACCATCAGTGAGGAAATGAAGAGTAGTACCAATAATTGTGACTTTGTTGTTGCCGACACCCCCTCGACTTTCAATTTAATCCTGGGACGATCATGGATAAATCAGGCTAGGGCCTTTTTATCACCATATCATCTGACGATGAAACTTCCTTTTGAGAATGGTGTCTATACCGTGGGGGAGATCGGGCAATGACTCAACATTGTATAATGATAGCTTGGAAGGAGCTCAATAGGATGAGAACAATCAACACCATGCATGAGGAGGTTGCAGAAGAGTCACCTATTGATATGGAGAAAATGTTGGTCCAATCTTCAGGAACCATGGAAGTTGGTAAAACCTTTCCAGCTCAGATGAAACAGTAAGTACAACTTCTACTTGATGAAATTTTTTAAATTCTTTTTGTGGCAAGTTTCTGACCTAAAAGAAGTACCAAATATTTTGGAGGTACATCACCTCAACATTATTCCCACGATCAAGCTCATTAAACAAACAAAAAAAAAATCTTTTGAGAGGGGTGCCTATCAAAGAAGAAGTAGCCAAACTACTCAAACCAGATGTAATAAAAAAAGGTGGTCTACCCTGAGTGACTCACCAACTTGGTCATGGTTAAAAAACATGACAGATGATGGAGAATGTGTATTGACTTCACCAAATCAAATGAGTATTGCCCAAAATATAATAATTAGCTACCATCGATCGATCAAATCATGGAAGCTTTAACTAGGTACCATGTGTTAGCCTTCTTCGATGCCCATAAGGGTTATCATCAAATCCTAATGGAAGAGGAGGAAAATGAGAAGACATTGTTCATCTCGGATGCATGGACATTTTGCTACAAAAAGATGTTGTTTGGGCACAAAAATGTAGGAGCCCCATATCAATTATTGATAGATAAAATAATCAGGGAGCAGTTCGGAAGGAATGTGGATATATACATGGATGACATGGTAGTCAAAGATAAAAGCTACATAGATTTCCTTGACAACCTGAGAGAGACATTTGAATTACTTTAGAGCACCAATTTGAATCTCAACCCAACAAAGTGTACCATCGGTGTAGAGGTTGGGGAATTTTTAGGCTTTATAATAACCATCAGAGGGATCTAAGTCAATTCCAAAAAGGTCGATGACATCCTCAAAATGCAAACCCCAAAACCGGCTAAAGATGTCCAGTGCCTTACAGATTCCTTAGCTGCCTTAAGCCATTTTTTTTAATCAAAAGGGGCTGAAAAGTATCTTCCCTTCTTATAGAACTAAAGAGAGAAAAGTATTTCAAATGGATGGAAGAGTGTGAAACCCAATTTTAGCAACTAAAAATGCATTCACTATTTACCAACATTTATGAAGCCTGAAAAGGGTGAGGTACTCTACTTGTACATCTTAGTATCACCAAAAGCCATTAGCACGTTGCATATCAAGGAAAGTGATCGCCATCATCACCTCCATCTACTTCGTCAGTAGAACTTATAGGGACTAGAAATTTTCTACACCGCACTGGAAAGATTGATCCTAGAATTAGTGTATGCAGCTCGACGTTTACGACCATATTTCCAAGCCAACACAATAGTAATACTCACCAACCATCTGATCCATCATGTACTCCTTAAATCTGAAGCATCCAATAGAATGATGAAATTGGTGGTTGAGCTAAGTGAGCACGAGATCCAATATAGCCCTGGAACAACTTTTAAAGGGCAAGTCATGGCTGATTTCACCATGGAGACAACATAGGATCTACCAGAAGAGTTGACCATAGAAGAAAATAGAAACTACATGTGGATGGATCATTCCAGAATGGAGGAAGAGGAACAGGAGTTCTCCTGAATAGTCCGGACAGAAAATATTTTCCATACGCATTACATTTTGACTTCTGAACCACTAACTACGAAGCAGGGTATAAGGCTTTGATCAAAGGCCTAATATTGGCCAAATAATTGTTCATGCTACACCTGGAGATATTCAGTGACTTGCATATAGTGGTTCAACAAGTCAATGGGAAGTGCGAGGTTAGGGAAAGGAACCTTCAGAGATATTTGGAATTGATGTTGTTGATGCTGAGAAATTTCAAAAGCTATACCTTGACACACAAGTTCACGGGGAACAAAACCAGAAAGTGGATGATTTAAGCAAGTTGGAATTAGTGGACCTAAGACTAGAGTCTCCTGATTAAATGTTGACGGAGACATTGAAATGTTGAAGCTACGAAGTAGATTTTGTAATAGCGGTAAACAAATTAGATAACTAGATGATCCCAATTATAATATAACTAAGGGATGACATTAAGATAGGGAGAAGGCCAAGAAGATTTAAGTCAAAGCACCAAAGTACACAATACACGATGAAACTTTATATAAGAAAAGATATCTGATGCCTTTCATGCGATATGTTGTGCCAAAAGCAAAATACCTCAACGAAGAGGCCAAACAAGGGGTCTGGATGCACCTGGGAGATAGGTCCATCGCCAAGAAATTACTAAGGGATGGATACTACTAGCTACTAATGTTTAAAGATTCCTTCTATTTTTAGCTGAATATGAAGGATTATTTCATGGTTCCCTCTGTCATAAAAAAAAGTATAGATTTTACAAGAGAAAATAATCTTAGATCGCATGTCTTAGCGATGGATTTTCACATGTAATTGAAAAAGCTATGTTTAAATATTCCTTCAAGTTGGTCCGAACTTGTGACCCATGTTAGAAGCACACCCCAGTGGCTCGTGTCCCCCCTCCAATAAGAAAAAATGGTAATCCAGGGATCTTGGTCATTCGAGAAATGTGGGATCGACCTTTTAGGACCATTCCGAGAAGTAGTTGGGGCATTCAAATATATGATAGGGACAATCAACTACTTCACCAAATAGGTAAAATTTGATACCTTGACCAACTTAAAAGGTACGATTTGCATCAAATTTTGTTGGAAAATATACAGTGCAAATAGGGATACCTAGAACTTTTATCACAGACAATGAGAGGCAACTAGCTCACAAGCCCTTTAAAAGTGGTGTGAAGACTTCCGTATTCAACATAAATTCACTTCAGTGTACCATCCTCAAGGCAACGATCAGGTTGAGGTCATCAACGGGACGATCGCTAATGGTATTAAAGCTTGTTTTGTAGGGGCTAAAGGAAACTAGATATGCAAGTCACTTAGTGTGCTATCGTCATATCGAATGATGGAGAGAGCATCCACTTGAGAAATCCCGTTCAACCTAGTATATGGAGTGGAAGCAGTCATACATGTCGAGGTAGGCTTACCTAGCCTTAGATAAAAAGAACCAGAAGAAAATCAAAATAATGAAGAAGTCTGCACAAAACTAGATCTGGTGGAAAAGAGATTGAAAGGTCTAGTCTGCACTAGGCCAAGGTGAAGGACAATATGAAAAAGTACAACAATCGGAGGGTATGAAAAACTCAATTAGCTCCAAAAGAGCTGGCATGAGAAGAAATTATAAGAGTCAACAGGAGAATGAAGGAAAATCACCATCCAATTGGGAAGGTTCCTATAAAGTCTATGAGGCACATGCCAGGGGAAGCTATGTACTTGAGGTTACAATGGGGAATCGGGTTCCCAGAAGATGGAACGTCTCCAATCTATGAAGGTACTACTGTTGATCAAAACTACAACGAATCCTCCTTAGCTTCCCACCAAAAAAGAGATACAAGTTGGGTTCACTCTTTTTTTTGTTTTGTAATTTAATTCCCCATGAGTCGTTCACTCCAAGAGGGAAAATGGGGCTATAAATTATCGAATAAAAGTATGATTGGATTCAAAGGAAATTGTCTTTAAATCATCGTTCAAAGGGATTCCTTGATACAATAGTGTGTCTCTCACGTATAAAAAAACCTAAACCACGAAGCTCTATGACTTCATCCCTACCAAAAATTCAAGACCGATACATAGCAACATCTCTTCCCTCGCCCATAAACCTAACAAGAGATATGCTTCGCACATCGGTCCCTTAGTATCTGGTAACACTTTGCCCGCATAACTTTGTGGCTTGAGGGGGGGTTTATGGTGTATATATCACTGATATACATGCTAATATATTTAATAAGACCTAGTAAAACGAGTTGAAGTATAAAAATGGGTTACTTTTCTCATGACTCTAAACATGACGGTTCACTTCACTACCTGGTGCTGCAAATGTAGCAGACATACTATCTACCGTCAAGGTCATAATGACACACAATTGGACGTGTCGCGGATATAGCGGATGCACTATTTGGTGGTGAGGTCACAATGATTCACAATTGTACTTGTTGCGAATATATTGGGTGCACGATCCAAAGACAAGACAAAGATAGTTAGACCACGATCCCCCATATTGAAAACACTATATATATGCAAGAACACACCGATATCAGGTAAATCTGGAAAACTGACAAATACACATATACAAAGATACAAATATAGACATCAAACCTCTTTCTGTGAATAAATTTTGGGACTCATTGTAGCTACCAAGGAAGTGCGGACTTGCACGAGCCAATATCAGACATTATCAAAATTTTAAAAAGAATTAACCACTTCACCAGAATTGGATGTAAAATTCAAATAAAAATTTATAATTCATATTTATTTCATTTTTACATGTTTGGTTGGATTCTAAAAGGTATAAATATAAAATAAATTATTGTCACATTGATTAACCAGGTAATCAATTCAGATTACTAATTTTTTTATCGGTTATCCATAATGAACAAAATTTAGAATCAGTATATTTAGAAAATATCATCGTCAACATTACCAAATTATAAAAATAAGTAAATCTTACAATTTTAATTTGTTTAGGTTTTATCTCTTTTCACATTGTATTAATCTATAAATATTGTCTTAGACAATTATAATGGATTTTTTAAAGAATCGTGTTAGGAAAAATGTCCAACCATGATTTTAATAAGTGAAATGGACATTCAATCTAACTAATCTCTATCAATAACTAATACATATATAGTGAGATATCTAAATTACAAGTCAACCATAGGAACTTTGTTTTAATGAACGATGCTTTACCGTAGAACACATTCATAACACACTTAGAGCTCTGAATGTTGCTTTTTTGGTTGCTCATAACCCATGCAACACTATGAAAACACATAAGACTTAACATGACAAAACACTAGGAAAACAATGGTTTTTATAGGTGTCTTAAGGGCCTCAACAAAATGAACTTTCATCAATAACATCTTGGAAAGGACGCGTCCTTCCGAATGTTACAAAAATTGACCAAACCACTTAAATTTTTTTAAATGGAGCGCCAGATACTTTACATATTCCAAGGCAAAGAAGCTGAAAAGCCTATGCCTACGTGGAATATTTACCCACGCCCACTACCCAGGATATACGAAGAGTCGTTTATCTCTGAGACCATCAACCGACTCATACCCATTTCCCCAGATCTAAAATATACAGCCATCATAGCGAAAATCCTTTTAAAAAATATTTCAAGCAACTAAAAACTACAAAACGACAACAATAACCTCAATAATCACACCCTTTGTACGATCTATCACTTCCACTAAAGATCACCCACAACCAATACTGAATCTTGATAGCTCACCACACTCTCAAAAGATGCAATCACATTCATGATCTTGCTTCATTTAAAGCAGCTCTCACTCATGTGACACGAGTAGGCAAACACTTCTTACTTCGCATAGTACATGAGTCAACTCCACCTTACGGAAAAACAGGAAAATCATTCACTCCTTTGCAAATGACCGAGCTATCACATGTCTGGTTATGCTAGTGGAAGATAATCTAGCCATTTCGCTGAAACATCCTAGTCCCACCCCCAAAACATATAAAGAACTTCTTTACATCTAACTCACATATTCTCCCCATACAACTTGCACACTAAAGTATTTCCTTTTCGGACATTGACTAGTACAAAAGTTTATTAATATGTCCTAGGCTCCTATCATCATACCATCACCTCATCCACGCCAACTGGCCCGAGGTTCCTAATATATCTCCCATATCACTCAACACTTTAAATAATTACACATCTTACATACTTAGCTGTAAAAAACAATATAACACAATACGCGATTAGAATCAGACAAAATCACATAAATAATACCAATACACAAAATCTGCACTGATAATTCACAATTTTTCTAGTAAAACACTAATCATACACTAAGAACATAGGGTGCCCTTATTTAGGAAATAAAAAATACACACTTAAAAAAGTAAACATTTTAGACTACTGTGCTGAAATTCTACACTACCTAGCTAGCTATCAACCTAGGTGATCGCCTGACGTTGTGGCCCTTCCAAAACCACATCGATAAGAAGTCTCGGATAACGAAGCCACACCAACTTTATATTCATCTTGTAAGATCACCTCTAATATCCAACGCATGTGTAGATATACCTCATTGCATTTATCACAAATCGCCTCCATCAACCTTATGTGTTTCACGTAGTAAGACTTATGGTCAACAATAGGCTCAAAGCTTGTACACCTGAGTTGCATACACATCAAATATACAGTGTATAGGTAAGTTTCTAGGTTACGTTGTAGTTTCTACACATGTTCCTCCAAACGACAACAATGATTTGTCAATACTTCGTTAGAATCCAAACGTCTCTCACCCAAAGCCTTAACAATATATTTTTTTGAATTTTCACGTTTAACTCATGTTGTGCCTTAAGAAACGCCTCGAGTTTACAACATCATTCTTCTAGTTTTCCACAATGGACTTCTCAAATTTCAATTCTCTTTTCCATATCTTCATACTTAGTTAACAATTGAACACTACACTCGCACTCCTCTGTATACCAGTTTTTTCCACTCATCTAACATCACTCCCAAATTGTGGAACTTAACCTAAAGTTCTTTTATCCAATCAAACATTTCATACATATGATCTACCTTCTTCAAAATCATAGTTGGTTTCTCAGAAAATTTATGATTCTTCTCCACCAAGAACCGTCACCATTCCTTCTCCTGTCACATACTATTAATTAACTCTTGTTTAATCTTGTCAATCACAAAATCTTATTCCATGAAAAGCTTATCACACTCAACTACTTTAGCCACACTTATATTTTACTTCGAGATCTTTAAACTTGAGCATAAACTTGTTTATTAGGTAGCCAAGCTCCATTTCCCACTCCTTAGGCTTAAAAAGAGTTTTCAGGCTCCAAAGATAGGTGTATAAATTCCAAATCAATCATACTTACCTTCAGAGTTTTTCCAAAGTCATTCTCAGAAGAGGCACATGATAATGTGCCATACCTATACGTATAACCACCTAGACTCCAGGCATCTCGTTCTTTAGAATAACTTCAAACATTTGAAAATACCTTATAATCCCATCGATTCACGGTTCCACGTAATATCGGTAGCGGTAACCTTTTAAGACACCTCTCGACAATCCTTGCC
>JAUOBV010042531.1:0-14064 GCA_032360425.1 Rubia occidens
ACAAGAATTTAGGAAGGTAAAATGAGTGGTTGAGAATTCATTGAAATGGTAAAAAGTAAAATGAGTGGATAAAAACAACCTAGAATTTGCCAAAAAGGAAATGTGCCAATATAAAAAACTATCCCAAATAGGAAAGTGTGTCAATGTTAGAGAACCGGAGGGAGTACAAATCATCATCATCTTCCAGTTGAATTTCAAAGCGTGGATATCAGTGTGAAATGTCTTAACTTGCTGGGCATTGACCAAACGGACACACCATATATGGCTAGCCTGGAATATATTCTGACGATGACATTTGGGATACGTAGAATGGGTGATGCAAGAGGAGTATATCTTGTTTATTTCCTGCCTTGCTGTGATATTATATATTAATAAATTTAGTAAACATGGACTGATTTGACTGAAACCACATTTGACTAGTCATTTGTTCGGTAATATTTAAACATTTTTTTTAAAAAAATATTGATATTTGTTGGGTAATGTTTAGCAAGGTTTCTTTAAATACACTTATCCTGTGTTCTTTTTTAAAACTTAGTTCTGTCCATTTATTTCATTTGCCATAAATTCAAGTAAGTAAAAATAATAATTAAGAGTATCAATATTAACAAATCGGAAGGAGTATCGGTTTTTAATTGGAGATTGTTGGTTGATTGATCAGTTGATTTGACAAGGACATCTATGGTTCAAACTAGGGATGACAATAGGGCGTAGCGGGTACCAATTATGGTATTTTCATGTCCATATCCATCTAAAATTTTGGGTCTTGTTATATCATGCCCTGTATTTTACTAGTTACGCCCTAAATACGTATTGATACTTGTATTACCTATTTATTTTCACTTTATTTTTGTTTCTTTTGTAACCCCCACCCTATTAACACTCACTCTCCATTTGCCATTTTGACCATTTGAAGTTTTGCTCTCCCTCTCCCCAGCATTCCGTCCCTAACCCACCTCCGCCTCCCCCCCACCCCGCCGCCTCCCACCGCCAGTCGCCGTACATCTGTCATCGCCGAAGTCGCAAAAATGTTAGTATTCCTTCTTCCCGCAACATTTCATCCCTAAAATAGCGTTTTAGCTGTTGGTCACCCATTTTTTGCCGGAAAAAAAGATTTTGAGATTGGTTGTGTTCTTGGTTGTGTTTGTGGGTTAAGGGTTTGGCTGAAATTGGCTATGGGAACGGGTAACAGTGAGGATGTGGAGGATTTTGGTTGGGTTCAAGGAAAGATGGAGGGACGGCGGGCCGTGCAAGGGTGGGATGGCGTAAAATGTGGGTTGGTCGGGCTCGAGGGTTGCGCGGTAGTGGAGGTACGGGGGGTAGTGGAGCCTCGGCGGGAGGAACATATGGGAAGAGAGACCAGAGGTTGATCTTCGAACGTTGATGTGTGGGAGGACCGGCGGGCTTGGTGGCAGCACCGGCGAATAGTTTGGCAGGGGAGGTGGCGTTGAATTGGTGGGGGATTAGGGTTTCAGTTTGCAAGAGAATGCAATGAATTGAAATTGCATTGAAATGAAAAATGCACATGAAATGAAAATGTAATTGAAATTTGAAAATAACTCTCATGAAATTAATGCAGAATCTGAAATGAAATTGGAATGAAATTAAATTTGAATGTGGGTACTAATGCAAACACTGAAATAGGACAATTTGAAAATAGTGTTAGGATTTGATAGGGAAAATAAAATAACATTGAAACCTAATGTATTTGAAGAATATAATAGCTAAAATATCGTTTTAAAAATAAAGTTAGAATTTTTAAACACAGTTTGAAATGACATTTGAATCGAAAAATGTTATCGCAAAATTTGAATATAGTCTCATGTAATAATTAATGTTTATTTTAGTAGGTAACTATAACCAATAATTATTTACGTTGGAAATGTTGGGTTTTGCCACGAGTTTGATGTTTGTGTTATATCATTTGATTATACGTGACTGAGTATCTAATTTATTAGTTATGACTTATTAGGTGAAAATTACTTTAGTCTTACATCGATACGTAAATTACGCTAGTGTTCTTCTTGTAAGACCATTTCATAAGGAACAACGTAATCTGTTCGTGCAAGTTCAAAATAACATTTAAGATCGACATTAGAAATTGAAGTATATTGTTTTATGGATTATTTATTCTTTTTATACCATTTAACTAGGAATAACTTAAATTAACAGTATAAATTGACATATAAGATGAACAGTAGAAATTGATGTATATTATGTTAGGGATTTGTTCTTCATTTCATACCATTTTATTATACATAGTCAATCGGTAAATATGTTTTTATTTATGAAATGTAACTTTTAAATTATTTATGTGTTATATGTTTCCCTATGAGTAATTAATTGTTAGGCGAATAATGTGTAGATGAACGGTGACAGCAGAGCCGCTGATAAAGGTCGTAGCATACGTGAGAGGGGATTAGTGCATCTGCCAGGACTGCGAGACATATTGCATCACTGCAGGGACAGGTGCCCGATTTTGTACAAGAGAACGAGTTAATTGTGGCACCAGAACCAGCCTCTCCAAGGGCCGGGGGTAATTTTAAGCCGATGGGAACCTGGGATGGGCCGGATTCGAACCTTGTCAGTGATGGTGAAATGTTTTCCTCCGAGGAGGATAGAACCTGGCAGTCATTGTTACATGCAGAGGATGAAGTACCCGAATGTATGTTGCCCGATGGGTGTGGTGCAGAACCACGACCCTTTTTGGGGGGGCAGGGTACGTCCAATGTCCCCCATGTGACCCTCCTGAGACGGTTATTCAGGTGAAGGTGAACATTCCAGTAGTTGGTCGTGGGAGGTAGCATACGAACTGGAACAGAGCCGACAAATTTGCCTAGTCTTCCGGTGGATCGTGCAATGTTCGAGAGTCTGTGACTTATAGAGGGGGGTCGTAACAAGAGGAAGCAAGTCGTAGATGATTCCTGGATTGTGCGGGGCCGATAGCCGGTGGTTCGGTGGATGACCTCGTTTTACCCAGTTTTAAAGGCCATGTCGCAGTCGAAGTTTAGAATGGTGTAGAGCGAGGTTTGCTGAAATGCCACATGCACGCTAATCTTTGTAAGGAGCTTGTCACTGCTCTACCTTAGTGCAGTACAGGAATTCAGGCAAGGATACGGGCCACCGGTTTGTCCCATCTACCAGCAATTATGTTTAAGTACCTGGACATGGTGTTGAAATCTGCTTTTGTGGAGAGGTGGCAGCCGGATACGAACTCATTCCATATGCCCTTTTGGGAAGATGACTGTCCTGTTGCACGATGTTGAGAAGATTCTCGGAATACATATTGAGGGTGGTTTGTCGCTAGTACGGTGTCTGTGGGGCCATTTAGTAGGGGAGTGCGGAGCTGTTTGGGAAGGACGTAGAGTCTTTCTTGCAAGAAGACTGGAACGAGGGTAATATTGACGGGCAAGCATTGATGGGGCAGGTGTCTAGCGCCAAGTCAGAGCGATAACTACCAATTCATGTGCTACATGTTGACCCTTTTCACATATACTCTATTCGTGGATCAGACCGGAACTAAGGTAAGAGTCGATCTGCTCCCGCTAGTTGAGTCTCAATTATCATAGGGTTCGGCGGCCCTGTCATGTTTGTATTTGCAATTAGGGATTGCCTCGAGATCCAAGTATCGCGCCTGTGTGGATGTTGCACTCTACTGCTCGCGTGGATCTACGAGTACTTTCCCATGTTCTGTTCGAGACGTAGTACATCGCCACATCTTCCGGGGCGAGCCAACCGTTGGCATTCTAGAGAGCTCTTGGCGAAGGATCACCATCGTATTATGACCATCAGGCGCCAACTAGATGCTTTGCAGGCTGATCAGGTATGACTGACACTGTGTTTTATTTTTTGAGAAATAGCACTTACTTTGGTTTGCATAAAACATTACTCAGTTTTGCATAAGACATTACCCTATATTGTTCTAACAATTGTAGGTGGATTGGATTTCGTATGGAACTAACGTTGGTAGGGATAGCAAGGGGGTGACTCATTACCATGGCGTGATTCGATACCTCGATGTGATGGAGGCGTACATGCCCGATTGGGTGGTGCGCCAGCTGGGTTGTGTGCAGGATATACCAATGAACATGAGAATTAAGCTTGAATCATGCTCCAGGCCTGCTGAACCCAACAACTATTCTGTGACCTACTAAGGGAGGATGTTGTTGATTTTATGGGACTTTAGGATGACCTGGCACCGCGATCAGCTGGGCTCGTATCCCACTTCCACCAGTCTATCTGAATGCACCATGGATTACGAGGATTGGTTTACGACCCATTCTTACCCCCGTATATCAAATCTTGATCATGAAGGTACAAGCGGCGGAGTGGGGTTGAGAGATCTCGATTTACTGGTACGTTTTCCCTACATAATAGTTGTAATACTATTAAATCTAACTATCCAAAAATGACATTACGTGTTCCCTTCTAAGCAGTTGTTGGATTATATGATGAGCGAGTTAGACACGTTTGAGCTTGGAGACGTTCGTGAAATACCTGTGGAGTGTCTGCAGGAGTTGGTCGAGACCATTATTATACCTCGACACGCTGAGTACCGTTCACGCCACTGACGTTAACGCATTCCCTGGGACATTTACTTTTTTATGTACCCGAATGGATCTGTTTATTGTTAACCAATTATGTTGTCCTTTTCCATGTTTACTTGCATTGGTATAATTTATTTGTTCGGACCTTTTGCCTATTCTGATTCATTTCCCTACCACGTACTCGTCCATAACACTCAGAGCATGTTCATACATTATTTGTGAAAATCGCATCAAACACATATTGTAAGAGAAGTAGTTCTACGTAACAATCACTTGGGATGTTTTGTTCCATTAATTATGATACTTGGTAGGCTTTGTTCCAAGCTGCCATCCTCCTTCGATATGGTAATTCCCAGCCGACAACATCTGAATCTCTGCAAACCATCCACTGTTGATCCACCGGGGGGCATGGGGCAGTTTCCTTTGACAAGTAACCTTACAAAATGCTCTGCACTTGCCACGTATATGATCTATAGCTCCTGCGATGTTCATTCCTCTCTGCCGCCCACTCTTGACTGCAAAACTGTACAAAAGAAGTTTGTAGACCCAGTCTTGGTGATGTAGTATAATACTAAAACCGTTTTGTAGTAGGTGGCAACAAGAAACATATCCCCGGTAACCAAAAACCAATTATCACGACCACATGGTTCGCTGGAGTGTCTGACGCAGGTCCTGGCCAAGTCATAGGACATGGAATAATTCATAAATGTACAAATTAAATTTAAAAATACCTGATAGGATATGGAATAATTCCCACAAAAAATGTAGAGTTAAGTTGTCACAAATTTTTAACCACGTCTGCAATTTACCACCTATTTTATATAATGTTTTGCTCTTTTTTCGTAATAAATAAGAACATTAATTAGTGGAAGATGGGAGTTGTGGAAGGAGAACCGAAAATTTAAATAGATTGTGTAGGGAGAACCGAAAATGGGAGCATAGTGAGAAGGCTTTAGGTAGTTGAAAGGAGAACCGAAAAGGAAGGGAAATCAGAAAATATGGAAGGAGAGCCGGATGGAATACTGGAATGAGAACCGGAACAGGCTGGTTACGAGGGGGAAGGTGGATTGAGAACCGGAAGGAAGAACCGGTCTGAAAACCAGAAAGAGAACCATAACCGGACCGGAAGGAGAACCGACATTGAGAGCTGAGAAAGAGAACCAGCAGGGAAATTAAATTGGGTCTTGAAATGAGATCGGGGAAATCGAGGGCGCCAGTAAAATTGACGGAAAGAGAACGCTGAGGGATAGTGAACGGCGGAGAAGAAGACCAATGCAGGAAATGAGATCGGGCAAGGAGAACGGGAATGGGAGAACGACGGCGGAAGACCAGACGATCGAAGAAGACGATCAGATCACGGGGAGGAGAAGACGATTGCCACGCGGGGAGGAGAAGACGACCGGCGATGACCGGAGAGAAGGGAGGATTAACAGAGGAGAAAAAAAGTAGACGGCGATAGTGTACGGCGAGGGACAGTGGACAGAGAAGGACCAACGGTAGATGGCAGTGGTGTACGCCAGAGAACCAAGAAGGCGAGACAGATGAAGTTATCTATGACGACACTAACCTTGGCCTACCGGAAAACATCAGCCGCCGCCACTGGGAATCAGCGCCTCAGGGAATCGCCGCCGACGTCCGGCATGAGCCACCGGAATACCACCGGCCGGCCGCCGGCCACCATCAACATCCACAGGCCGACCACTGACATCATTAGCCATTAATTGCTTGGATTATTTTTAATTAATTACCTTAACATTTAAATAATTATATTATCAGAATTAAAACATAAATACAAAACTAAATACATAATAGAGGGTGTAACTGATTAAAATACAGGGTTTGATATAACAATCCACTTTATTAACATGCTAAATGAATGGTAGAAATTAAAGTTAATGTATTTTTCCTATTTTCTTAACTTTGATACACTTATAATTTTTTTATTATATTAGCTCCATTTATTATTGCCATTTTGATTGGCGTTTTGATTGATTTTTGTTTGTTGGCATTTTTACCCGGTCAAACAGCTAATGAATACCCAAAAACGTTTGGTTACTTGACCTTTTTCACATAGCACTTAGAGTTTAAATATTTGTACATTTTTTAATGAAACGCTAATATTTGTAGCTTTTTCCTTAGCATTTGACTTTTACCTTTAACAAAAAAAAATAACTTTCTACATTTTTATCCTAATTATTCTATCAGCAATGACGTATATTCAATCAACGGAAACTTCAATCGTGTATTTGCGGCTTAGGCAGACGTAGGCTTTTGCCGTGTATTTGTGGCTTACTTTCAAGGTAAACGTAGGCCTTGCCTCATCACCCTACCATTATTATATACATAGGGATTATCATTGAAACCAAATAAGTATCCGTAACAATACTAGAGTCTGAAATTTTCTAATTGTATTTTACATTGTTTTAAAAAAAATATTATTATTATTTTAGATTATAATAGTTTGTTGAGTGTGATCATTTTTATTGAACATTTATATGAATATTTAGATGACTCGAGTTTAACATTTATCGAGTTATATGAATATTTAGAGGATCGTTCTTGATAGTTAATCTGAGATTTTTAAAAAAATTAGTAAAAAATTGAAATTTGTGTTATTTAGAAAACTAAAGTATGTTTTAATTTCATATGTTTCTTTTTATTAATTTATGACAAAGTCTTGGGAAAGACCGTCTTTCCATAAACTTATGGGAAAACGGGGTTTAATTAAATAATAAAAGGTAAAAGGTCTAACTTGCAATATTAAAGTATTATTATGAAACATATAGTAGTTATAAAATTTATAACCCGGTTCATGCAACCCGAAAATTTTATCTTGATTTCTTCTAATTTACACGTTAAACCTTGGTCTTTCCATGACTTATGGAAAAATCATCTTTCAAGAGACGGACTCGTCATAATAAGCTAAACAGAGGGAGTATAATTTTTTAACACGAATATTTAAGCATACCAATGGAGTCAAATTTAAGAAAAAGGTGGAGAATTGAAATGAGATGGCCACATGTCAGCCACAAATTTCAAGTCCATTAAAAAAATAGTCAAAATATGAACATTTGGTTATGACATACAAAATTGGTAAAGTAGTAACTTTTGAATTGGGATGGAGGGAGTATTGATTATGGAATGACGAATGGAAGGTTGTCCATACTTGATGATTGTCTCAATCCTTCAAGTTAGCAGTGTATTTATTTTTTAAAGTATAATAATTCAAATGTCCTGGAAAAAATGGTCAATAGTAATTATAATGAGTGAAATTATATCAAACTTAATTGTTTTCTAACAATAACTAATCTATTGTAAAGATATTTAAATTACATGTCAGCCACATTGATCATCTATATTATTGTAAATGATATCCAATAAAATTTTAACCCTGCCATTGGGAAATTAACTCTCTTCTCTCGAAATCATGACTACTTGCCAGAGAGGAGTTAATCATGCATCAATCACTTCGCCAAATATGGACTTCAAGTACCGCAACATCACTTGATCCAAAGCACGATCTATGTTTTCCAAGTTGTAAAGATCTTGAAAAACACATATAGGGCGCATCAAATTAATGGAAATCCTAATACAAAACCACAGACAAAATTACGAAACAAGATCCATACAACCATATCAAGAACAAACATCGACGCGATCAACTAAATCAAGTGATCATCATGAACACAATAATCTAATATCAAGTCGAAAACAACACTAATGAATGGAGACAAATTCATGTTTATTCAATAACAAAAATACTCAGAGCATATCAACTTAAATTTTATTATTTCTCTATCTACCCATGATGGAAAGATGTGGGAAAAAATGAAGAAAAGGTAGGATTTTCTGGAGGGCGCAAGGATGTGCGGTGAACCAGAAGAAAAATATTTACGATGTGGTCTTTTTTTTACATAATTTATTAGGGGCCTCATTCTTTTACTTAGCACAGAGCCTCTAAATTATCAGAGACGGCCATATGTGAAACAAGTAACTATAAAAGCTGATTCTTGAACTGAAAATACTTTAATAATGTCAATTAGTCTGTTGTGCTTGATTGCATCCTTTCGCTATTTTTTTAACAAAATATAATTTTTATTAATATTTAAAGGTAGACATTACAAAAGTGACCAGTTTTTATCTTGTTGAACTGTCTTTCTAAATATTTTTAACACAATTAACTCATTAGGTGAACTACTACTTTGTTGGACAACTGATTGGTAAATTCTTTAGGTATGAACGAGTCCATGTGCAAAATGATAGACTTAAAACCTTAAAAAATGGTTGCTACCATTGCTTCTCAGATACATTGAAACCCTTTTGAAAAGGAAAACCAGATATGCATAATTGTGCGCTCTAGCCGAGCATTTGAAATTCTTGTGCTAATCTGAAACTTTGGAATGGCATCTTTGCTAAATGACAAAATATTGCAGAAACCTTTGTTGAGATCCTCATGCTAACTAATCCTCATAGTTTAATTGACTTAATAACTACATAATTATTAAATAAGTATTTACATAAACCTTTTTTAACCCCATATACCGGCTGTTTTGTTTCTGGGTAATGTGATCAAAACAGTCTTAATTTGAAGCATTTTTAGTGCAATTGGCAGGATGCAGCCTCTGTGATTCCATTACAAATAACTCACGGGTCCTTAGATGGTTTATTTAGGACAACCCTCGAGAAACCCTCATCAACGTGATTCACATTATCCAACAAGATGTCCATGTTGTCGACAAACATAGACGATAAAATAAAGCAAACCTCCACAGTCACCTATACATCCCAATCTTTACAAGATTTGTGCCTTTTTAGCCGATACTTCAAAGTTTCATCTAGATCCATGAGCATGTTGCCCCTCTTCATCCTTAGTATTATATGTGGTGAAACCTTTTGTTCCGTACTTGGCATCGTTATTTTTTACTCATTTTGATCTTTTAGAATCAACGTTGTGGTGTCCTTAGTTAACCTTCCGGAATCCAATACAATAGCCTCTGAAGCATACTTGGCTTTTTTCTTCCTTTGAAGTGATCCAAAATCAGGCACTATTTAGGGATAAGTTACTTGACCATCAATGAAAAATCTCCTTCATCTACATTTTCTTTTGCTGAGAATTTTGTTTTATGCTTTTTGAAAAGAAAAAAACACCACTTATGTTGCCTTTCTTTTCGTTCTTGAACTTATTTTTTTGTAACACCACTTTTTCCTTGATGGTTTATCAACACAACATCGTTCTCGTTGCCTGTTTGGTAGGTGAATGAGAAACCACTTCATTAAAATATTTATTATTAGGACTTTATTTTCTTTCAGCTAATTAACTCTTTCCACAATTCCTACCTTAGACGTTTAGCATCTTGCATTGTAAAATGTGTAAAATATTTATTTGGGACTTGTTAAGGGAGTACAACATTTAGAGTATGCTCTGGGGGGAAATCCACGGGTGAATAAAAAGTACCTGGGTCCGTATCATGAGCCAAAACTTCAGCCTTCTTATTCACATATTTTGTGATCCTCGCATGAATAAAATTTTGATTTTTGGACATGCAATTCACTTCATGATTTGCGGTCATTCATGAACCATCATGGTTAAAACTGGGCCTAGAAACTTGAGTAGCCTTATTGATGACAAGGAAATTGGGAACTCAAATAAATCATTAATCCATGTCACTTGGACTTCATTACCTCCATAATTAGTCCTCGGATGAATGCATATCCAAAATCATGGGATGAGAGACTCGAATATTGATTACAATTTTTCCTCTTGTTCCCAATTCTTCCACAAATAAAACAAAAGGTTAGTCGCGTCAATAACTGAGACTTCTATCAGTTACCGTTTGATCATGCCCTTCCAATTTAATAAATTTCTGATTGGCATCAATATATTGATCGATACTCTCAACAAAAAAACTTTTACCATGTAGACAAATTTTCCCTTTTATTGCATGAACCCATACTAGTTGTGATCTTGGATGCTATTTTCCTTGTGTAGAATTCCACGGGCAAACCAATAATATTCAACCAAGAATACTCAAATACACATTCTTGTTTTCTAACTTGCAGCTTGGTTTCCAGCGTTTCAACACCAGAATATTATTTTCAATGTTCCACGGGCCCCTTTGCAACACATATTGCACATCTACTTCTTTTGAGAAGAAAAATTAAAAATATGTTACATTGAAATCGAATAATCTACAAAGCAACTCCCTTCAAGGCTTAATGTAGAATAAACTGCAGTGCTTGTAACTTCACTTCCTTCTTTGATAAAACCTTTTTAAAGTAGCTCTTCAAACCAGTATACATATATGAGGCATTTAAATATTTCTATGCAACCTTCTTGGGTTGGTTTTTGACAAAATAAAGGATAACTAAGAAGGGATTCACTAGACAAGAAAAATGGTTGGAAATCAGACACCTTTGGACTTGAGAAATGAGAAGAAAAAAATAGAATGTTTATTGTCGAACAACGTGTAGAAGGTGAACAAGGAAATTTATTTCTTGACTTGTAAGGGTTATATGTGCACTTTAATCAACTGAGGGGTATATCTGCACATACCCAAGAACTGTGGGAGTATATATGCATTTTACCCAAAATTTTAAGAAGAAAGAGAAGATAAAGCTGGAAAGAGGAAATGAAGAAGTCATTATGCAAAAGAAAATGTTAAGTGAAAGCCTGAAAGATTTAAAGATGGAAAGAGAATTTAATATGGGAAGGGAATATGAAGGTGGAAAGAGAAAATGAAGAGTGTGTTTTTTTCCCGTTCTTTTTGGAGAAACTAGGTGGAAGGGAAAATACTAATGAACTTGAAATTCAAATATGATAACATACGATGACCAAAGTATACAGACAACGCTGCTCACATAACCCCCAGTTCTTTGATAACTATAAATATAACCCCCAATTTTTTTATGGCGGATATAACTCTCATTTTACGTGAATCCTTGTCAATGAAAGATTGTAATGCCCCTTTAATTAAAAAATAGTAAATTTGTAAAATACAAAATGTATGTTTTTCCAATTTTGAAATTCCTAAATCACAATTCTTTGTCATTGTCGAACGAACCCCTCCTTCTTCACACCTTTTTCTTCGTTGGACGAACCCATCAGCCTAAAAACGATATTAAGTCCTCTTCATTTCTCTATTTTGTCTTGGAAGACAAATTTAAGTCCCCTTCTCTCCAAACCACTAATATGTTTCTCGTCGCCTTTCTCCACCTCTGACTTCTTCGTCTCTATCAATGGAATAGTTCTCACACCAGCTACAAAGCTCACAACCCCCTTATGTGGTAAACATTCACTAGAAATTTCACCAGCTACACCACACCAGCCGGAGCAAGAGTTCAAAACTTTAGGGTTCAGCTTCCACTTTGGGGGATAACTACGTAGTGATTATAATCGAGAAAATTCAACTTCAACATTAATTGGGAGTGGTTATCTTGTCTTAATGAAGTTACCATATGTATTTAATATAGCATAATTGTTCTTGAAATGAAGGAGTTATCTGATGTCGTAATCATATTTGGGGGGTCTTCCTTCGGGCTGTTGGGCTTCAACCCGGCAGAGAATATGATATGGAATTTGGTCCACGAGTAGAGCAGTAACTTGCGTTTGGGCTGAGGAGGAGTTTCGACTCCAACCCTTATTGATAGAAAATTTTATCTTTAATTTCCAAAATATTGTTTTTAGGAGTTTTTTTTATAATAAAGGATGGGTTTCATTTCAATTTACAGGGAAATGTCAAGAAACATTTGACAATAAACTGGGGGTAGCCCAAAGATTATATGTTTGGCACTCATTTTCAAAAATAGTTAGAGTGTAAGCTACATGATTTTGATCCAGCAACACCCTAGTTATACCTTTAAAAGAGCTTCTATTTATAATATTTCAAACGTCTTCAACCATGCCTGCCCAATTGATAGTGCTTTCTTCATTCTTTTGAATAATGTTTATGAGCTGCAAAACACCTCCAACAAAAGTCACACCCTCAAGGTTAAGTTCCTAAAATCTACCCATTCATGTCATATATAGGGTGGCTCATAGCACACATATGCATTAGTTTAGGTATAAGGGCGTTGATCTTGGAGGTTTTTAATGGCTTTGGTTTATCCGGAGCCAATATATATCTGACTATTGGTTTTGACATATAAAACCACCTTTCATCTAAATGTATTACGTTATCCATAAGATGAAAGTTGAAATAAGAATCTAACCTTTATAAACATAATTTCAGCATTGATACCTTGTTTTGAACTGGTAGTTCTGGTTTGATGTTGTTTGTGTGGTTTCGTATCACTCTTGCTGTCACTGCCCTTTGACCTATACTTTTTCCAATTTTTCTAAACCAGCGCTTGTTCCTCTAATGGTTCTCCTTGAATTTGCAGGAAGATCTTGTAAAGCTTCAAGGTCAATGACCTGGGTGGCCAAATTTCCTTGACCTCGCATCCAAGAAGAGGTGAAACGCAACCTGCAGCCTTGCCCGAGACTATATGTAGCTCATTGTCCACAGTGAGCATCCGAAAATGAGTTATGTTGATTCTCTTCCCTTGCATAATCTTCCCTTCCTTACAGTATTGCAACAGAAATTCGCATAAGTGTTGTCTTACCTCATTGGTTAAGTTCTTATCCCTCATTTTCTTTTGGATGCCCTATGATGAAGGGTCCAACAAAGAGAGCATTCAGTCCTCCATGGGGACTTGGTAGGGCTCGGTGACTGTTAGGATCCAACCCGAGGGCATGGAAAACATTCACCAAGAAATGAATTTCTGTTTAGGCTGAAGTTGTTAAGGTTTTGGGAAATATTTCCAGCAGAGGGTGTTTTGTTATTTTTAGAATTTTTTTGCAACAAATTGAAAGCTTATGCAATGGTGTATAGTAGGGTTAAGAGTGCAGATTGAGTTGTTGGGTTTGAATTTTTAAAAAAATTCACTATGCATTTTGGCTCTGTATTTAGCAACTCCAATTTAAATTTTTGCTTGCAATGTTTGCTTCAATGCAAACCCTTCCCTCCATTTTCTAGAAAAGTAAACCCACCATTAAAATGAATTTTCAGAATTAGGGTTGAGCAATTAACATGACTATTCATGCCCAACAAAGAAAATAAAAACTTAACAAAACCACTCCCCCCACTTGCCAGCTGCCGCACTTGTAATAAAGTAATCCACCCATAAAAAAACACAACATGACCAATAGTTTGGTCAAATCTTTGTGTAATAGTCGTGTGTTTCTTTGATTAATACTACTTCCTCTATTTCACTATATTTTGTACACTTAATTTTTTTTACTTACGTTTATGATGAATGAAGTGAATGGATGAATTTAAATTTAGAAAGTAAAATTATAATTAATGTATAAAATTAATGAAATCTTACTAAAAATGATAAAATGTGCAATATAAAATGAGTCCGTCTCTTGAAAGACGGTCTTTCCATAAGTCATGGAAAGATCAAGGTTTAAAGTGTAAAATAGAAGAAATCAAAATAAAATTTTCGGGTTGCATGAATCGGGTTATAAACTTTATAACTA
>JAUOBV010042635.1:0-14064 GCA_032360425.1 Rubia occidens
TTGAAACTATAAAGTGACCAGTTGTACTACTTCCACAATGTTTTCGTTACAAGCTACGATAATGGACCCCTACAACAAGAGTTCAGGGTTAATGACGAACCGTTCAAGATTAATTGCATGATTCCCTTTATTTTATCATTTAATATGCTGCGTTAAAATATTTCAAAATTAATTACTCCGATCCTGGCATTTGGGCTAGTTTGTTAATGAATTTGTGCCGAAGACTTTATTAGGCCCACTGTAATATGCGACGTCTCTGAATTATTGCCATCTGGGGTGAAATTTATTTTTCAAATAACCCTTGAATATTTTCATATACCTCTCAAAGGGATACATCCATCGAAGATAAAATGGACAACATATCAATATCTACCGTACAACATGAACCAACAAGTTCAACATGATGTCAAAAAATGAGGGAGGGAAATACATCTCTAATTTGCACAACATGATTAATATTTCCTCCTGCAATTCCATCAATTTCTGATGCCAGATCTCCTCACAACATATTTCCTTGAAGAAGCGATACAACAGGGTAATACACTTTCCGACATGAGGTTGCAAAATGAATCTGATCACAACCGGGAGAAATTATTGAATCAAACAATGTGAATTGTGTGATTTTATACTCCTCAATCTCACTCCCTCACTGGTATCTAGATTGCTAACCCTAGAAGAGTAGCCCATCGGGAAAACCATACCTTTGAGGATGGAACATGTCAACTCTTTCTTAACTTTTAAAAGTGTGTAACAAGAAGAGGACTAGTATGTCTTGGATCCTTGATCCTCGGGGGCCAAATCAGGTCTAATTCCCTTTTCAAACATATCTTTTCTTGACTTCACTTCATCTTTTCTCTTACCTGGGATATTCATCAGAGTACCAACCAAATTATCACATACAGTCTTCTCAATATGTATCACGTCAAAATAGTGTCGGACGTCAAGGGTCTCCTAATACGGTAGTTCAAAAATCCGACAACCTTTGTTTTCCTCTTTCTCTTTCCAAACTCATTTCGAAAACCCTGCAACATGTTTGAGATTAATGCACCTATTAATACGGGAGGAGGGGGCACCAACTCTACCTTGCCAATGAATTCAGCATACTGATTCCTCCAGTGATGAGTTCTTGAAATCCATCTCCAATGCCCATGATACACTGTCTTAATTCCATGCCTCAACTAACAATAATATGTTCCTTTCAAACAAATGGGGAATGCCTTGTGACCTTTAAGTAAATTGCCTGACAATATTCTATATTCGATAAAGTCATTAACGATGCAGAACAATATGGATCTAAAATCAAACGACGGCTTCTAGAGCCCATAATATATCCCCATTCCATGATCCCACAGAAGTTTGAGGTTATCCACCAAGAAGGCTATGTACACATCAATATTGTTGCACAGTTGCTTCGGATCGGATATCATTAGAGACAACATAATGTACTTCTTTTTCATACATAACCCTGGGGAAAAGTTTTAGATCATTACCATCACAAGCCAAAAACTATGATTGCAGCTCATATTACCTAATAGTTTTATTCCATCCATGCACAAACCAAGGCTCAAATTATGTGGATCACACTCCTACATTTGGGAAAGGCTGCATCTATCTTTCTCTACTGATCACCCTCGGTCGGATGTCTATTTACTTGACAATCAACCACTATCTGATACGCATGCTAACTCATATACCTTGCATCCTTAGGATTATCAAACAATCTTCTAAATCAGGGAATAATAGGTAAATACTAAACAATCTTGGCAGGAACCTTCTTTTTCTGCTCATTTCCAATTTTTCTATCCTCACCTACCTCCTTCAATTTGAATCTTGGAGCATTATATTTTAGGCATTCCATTGACGTACCCTATACAATATACAATCATTTTCACAAGCATGTATCTTATCATAATCCATGCCCATCGGACATACTACCTTCTTCGCCTCATAGGTCATTTATGGTAGTCTATTGCCAACCAAAAGTATTTCTTTCAACACTTTCAACAAACTGGAGAACCCAACATCACTGTAGGAATAACTAGCTTTCACATTCATCAAATGCAACGTAGCTTTCAATACTTTCAGTTCTTTAGGGCATCCATCATATAAAAGTGTCACATTATGTCCGTGCAATGCTGGAAGTCTTTTTAGATTGCCACTGTAGTTCTTGACAGTCTCTTCTATAACCTATCCATCCGATCATCCTTCTCGGCCTATACATCATTTCTAGTATACTTATCCACATTCTCCCCATGACAAAATTAAAATTTTATGTTGGATCAAAACAATTTATAAATATGTCATCCTTCAAACCAGCTGCATCTCTTATGAATAGTGATATTCAGGCACTTTTTGCAAGGAAAATATACATATGACCAATTCTCTTTAGCGGCATTGCGAATGCATATTTAATGAATTTAGCTACAAAAGATCGATACTCCTCACTTGCTCGACCTTCATAAAAAATGGGTTTTATCCATAGACATTCCTGGAAAAGATATAATATAAGTAGACCTTCTTTAGGTTCATATATCTTAGCAACAACTACATACACTTACATCATTTCAATTCATGCATGGATTATATTCAAATATATTAATTAATTAGGGAAACATTTCATGTTCCATGAACATTTACCTCACCCATCTCTATAATTATATACAATACCTAAATTAAATTAAACCATTATTTAACACATCCTCTCACATGAATTGAAAGCTAATCTAGAACCCTAAATTGATGAAATAAAAATACAAATTTAGGTATTCATAGGAATACTTACTTGCTAAATTCATAGGCGAGTTAGCACCACCCAAAACCTTAATGGCAAACTTCAACGATGGGGATTTGGATTTTGTAGAGCCCTATTGTAATGTGGAAGATATTTTTGGGTATTATGATTGAATTTGATCCAAGGACCAAAACTTAGTTACTAAATCCCAATGGATTCGACGTCAGTCCTTACAGTCGGCATATATTTGGTTTAACTGGCTAGCAGTGCAAAGTCGGTTAGATCATTATGGACTGATATTGATAGGTTAAACACATGTTGGTGACATCGCACTTATGTCGGTTACAATTTTTGTTTCAATTTTAAATATTATTTACCCCAGTTATCGTAGAACCGAGGTAAAAAAATATTATTTACCTTTGTTAATTTATAACTAAGGTAAATAATATCTTTTACTTCGAAAAATAATATTCGAGGTAAAAAAAATTTAATTCAGATATTTTACTTAATGCAAAAAATGAGGTAAAATGGCAAAGTAATAGGTGTTGTTTCTTTATATTGTCAACATCATATCAAAATTGCGGATTTAGAATAGTTGTACATTGAGCGTCTTTTTTGTTTTTGTGAACCCCCCATTGTTCGTGGCGACATTCAGTCTTCCAACATCATTTTAGACTCTAATTTCGATGCAAAAATGGCTGATTCAAGGTTAGCTCAGGTTCCGAACAAGGATGAATTTTGATAGACATAAGCCAAGGCAAGGAAACCAGAGGGGATGGACTGGAGAACGAAGAAGATCACAAGTTGATACTTCAAGAAAATGAGAACCAAAGCAAAAGCATGGATGTGGTGGCACTGAATGCGGATTAATCTCCAGAGAGTTGTCGCGTGAAGATCTCAGTAATGGAGAGTGAATCTACCAATGTCTCTGAGGGTTTTTTCAATAGTGTTAGTGGTGATAGCGGGAGTAGGAGAGGGATTGGGAGGCAAAACTGCAAGTCTGGGAGGAATTGGTGGTGGAAACAAGACAATGTGACTGGAGAATCTGAGTCTGGGAGGATCAAAGATTATGTGATGGAATATTTAGGTAGTGAGATCAGGAAAGAGAGGCCTAAGAAGGATTGGATCGCAATTTCTAGCAAATGCAAAGATGTAAAACCGGAGTCTGGCAAGGAAAGGAAGAAGGACAAGAAAATAAGGAAGTCGAGGTAATGGTGGAAGGAAGAGTTTTGCATGCGTAGAATTATCCAGGAGGAAGAAGAAAAGGAAGAAAAATTGGGTAATGTTGGAAGGCTATAGTGGCAGAGAGACGACGATGAAGATGATGACATATCTAATAAGGAGAAGAAGAGAGATTAAGAGTTCAAGAGGTAGCGTAGACTGGTGGGTTGATTCATTCAGTGGCAAAATTTTGGATCATTGAGAGGATGGAATTTGAATAAGAATTGTTGATGAGAACTAAAGTAATTACATGCATTTAGGATTTGTAATACATGTAGTAATTAGATTTTGTGCATTATTAACATTTTCCTTTACCCCCTCCATTTTGGCAAATAATTTTTTTAATTAATTTTCTCAAATTATATAACTATGTAATTTCACAAGTATTGGTTTAGATTGACTAACTGTTAGATGGGGTCATTTTATAATGAATATAACTAATGGGGTGATTTTATGTTTGGTTTTATTTATTGCAACAAGGTTCCCATAAGTTTAATTTTTTTTAAATGGATCACAACATATGAATAATTATAAATGAACCCTAAAAGTTATTGGAACGAGGTTGGTCATGAATGGTCTAATCATTAGTCGGTCTAACGTGAAAATTTCTCATATAATTTAAGTTACATATTTTAATATATTAATGGTGCGTAAAAAATTAATTTTTGAAAATAATACTCCCTTCATCCCACTTTAAATTGCTCAATTGCTTTTTCCAAATCAAATTTTGTAAACATTGACCATAAATATAAATAAATATATATAATTAAATTATCATGTGAGATATTGTCAACTTTATCTTAAAATCTATTTTCTAAATATGAACTTTTATGCGATATTATTATCCGTAACTAGCGATGTTTACGATTAAAATGATCATTGAAAACCTTGTGAAAGAGAACTGGGTGAGTACAATGCATTAAACGAACATTTATGACTAATGTATTTTAAATAAATATGAAATTATTTAATATAATGTCATATCAACATAAACATTAATCAATACTAAGATATCAAATTTTCTAATGAGAAAAATAAATGTGAATTTTTAAAACTATTTCGAAGTCAACTAACTTGCACAAAGCTGATTTGTATCTTTTGAAATATTTTTCTCCCGGGAGCAATAATAATCATAATCCTAATACAAAATTTTTATTTCCTTTTCTGTTTTTATTTTTTCATAAGTACTAGTTTGTTTCCTATCATGTGCCTCCAGCTATAATGTTTTGTTTTCATTTTAACACTGCTTGTTCAATTATCAAACTTCTTCCGTACTTTGCAGATTCTCTTATTTGCAATTGCAAATGCATCCTCATCCTTGTGTATTGAATCAACCATTGGTTGGATTGGAGTTCCAACTTCAGATGCCCTTCTTTTACAACCTTATCTATGGGTGATTAAGAATAATCATAAATGGTCATTACATCGATAAGAAATATATATAGTCACACCATACATGGGAAAAAGTATAAATTAAATTAATTATACATTTTCGTGTGCAGCACACAGATATTTCCTGACTATATAAATATTGAAAATTATATATAATTTGTACATTTTTTAAAGAATTACTTAAACATCAAGTCAATGATTCATTTTAGGCATATTTTGAAAATAATAATAAATAAATAAAAAAGTTCGTATAATTTTTGTCTGAGTAAGAACAACTTGTCGTTCTACGTTTTGGATTTATTTACCATATATTCACTGAACCAGCAGTAAATATAAATATCCGCTAAATACATTCTCAGTTATTTCAAGAATACTAGCAAAGGTTTCGTTAGTCTTCTGCACACTCCAAACCATCCTGCATTTCCACGGCAAAAACCCGACCTGAAAAGAGAGATTTGGAATCTTTCACTATCAAAGAAATTAACAAGACCATGATTATTCATGATTGCATGTTGCTAAATGCACTGGAGCCTAACAAGTCTCATTACATAGTGCGAGTGGAAAAGATTGAGGTGATACACAATAGCTACAACGTAAATGTGAGGTGGTACTACAGGCCTGGTGAGTTCGAATGTTGGCACAAGCAGTTCCATAATGACTAGGAACTGTTTATTTTGTAAAACTCTGATACACGTTTGAGGGCATGTACTTCGTCTTCATATTCAATTGCCACACCAAGCTCGACAGTGTGCGACTGGATGATTATTACTGTTGAATTGAGTAAATGGTTGGCTTCATCACTTTCATCCCTGGCTATGTCGCTGTAAGTGTGAGATGCAAAAAACCCAGGTAATCTCGAGGTCCAGTGAAAGAGGTGCAAGGATCAGTTTCATTCCACGTGTCTTGAAAATAAAATTTTTGATACCATTTTATTTATAATGAGAAATGATAGTAATAACATTGAAAACTCAAAAAAACGTAATCAATAGAATTTTTTTTAAACTAACATGAGGTCATAATAGTAAAAATTATGTTTAGAACTGGGTGAGTCTGTGTATTGCACGAACAATTATTACTAATGTATTTTAAATAAATATGAAATTATTTTTAAAAATGTCATATCTCCATTAATCTTAATCAATATTAAAATCTCAAACATTTGGATGAATATTTTTAAGATACCATTTTATTTATAATGAGAAATGACAGTAATATATTGAAAACTAAAAAAAAAACGTAATCAGTAGATATTTTTTTTATTAACATGACATAATTTCAAACCTTAATATAATAGTTAAAATTATGTTTAGAACTAGGTGAGTATTGTGCATTGCATGAACATTTATGACTAATGTAATTTAAATAAATATGATTTATTTAACAAAATGTCATATCTCCATTAATATTAAGCAATATTAAAATCTCAAATTGCTGGATGAAAATTTTTAATGAAAATTTTTAAAACTATTTTGAAATGAACTGATTTTTGAACTTGCAAAAAGCTGATTTCCATCTTTTGAAAAAAAAAATCTCCCCAGAGAATTCATAATCATAATGCCAATACAAATTTTTATTTCCTTTTTCCCTTATTTTTTCATAAGGTAGTAAAAAAAATTCCAATCATGTGCGTCCATTTATGATGTGTCATGAATTTCAGCACTTTTTGTTTGATTATCAAGCTTCTTCTTGACTTTGCAGATTCCTTTATTTTTAATCGCAACTCCATCCGCATCCTTGTGTTTTGAATCAACCATTGGTTGTATGGAAATTTGAACATCAGATGCTCTACTTTTACAACCTTATCTATGGGTGGTTGAGAACAATCATAAATGGTCACTATAACGATAACAAAAATATATAGTTACACAATAAGTGGGGAAAATATAAATTGGTCATACATGCCCGTGCAATGCACCGATGTTTCCCGTACTGAAATTTATATATAGTTGGTACATATTATTTTGGAATTAATTAAGCATTAAGTCGATGGTCTATATTTGCTAAATTTTGAAAATAAAAAAAGAATGAACAATACAGTTCATATAGTTTTCGTCTCAGTTAGAACAACTAACATATATTCACCAACCCAGGCAGTAAATATAAATACCTGATAAATACATTCTCAGATATTTAAAGAAACTAGGAAGTTTTCTTCAGTCTGCAACACACTCAAAACCATTAAGCATTTCAATGGCAAAAGTCGGACCCTAAAAGAGAGATGCGGTAAAGAAACCAAGAAGACTGTTAGAATTCACGATTGCTCGTTGCTGAAAGAAGCAAAGCTTAGCAAGTCTTAGTACATAGCGTGAGTGGAAAATATCGAGGCGATACGTAACAGCTACAATGTCAATGTGAGGTGTTACTACAAGCCTGAGCAGTCCTAACACGGCACAAGAGATTCCACGATGCAAAGAAACTATTCATTTTTCCCAACTATGACACTTAAAACATTCACATGATTGAAGGCAAGTGTTGTGTCCCCACCATCAAGAACTACACCAAGCTCGAGAGTGTAGAACTATATGATTTCTCCTGCCATTTTGAGTAAAAGATTGCCTCTGTTGCTTTCATCCTCGATCGTGTCGTTGTGTATTGTAAGAGTGAGATACCCTACAACCCGAATAGTCTCATGGTCTAGTGCAAGGGATGCAATAAAGGTTTCATCCAGTATGGGTTGAAAATAAAATTTTCGATACCAGTAATAACATTTCTCAAAAACAAATTACGTAAGTATAAGAAAATATATACTAACATGATGTAATTTCATATGTAAATATAATAGTAAAAGATATGATTAGAACTAGGCAAGTACCATTCATTGCTGAAACTTTTATGACTAATGTGTTGCAAATAAATATGAATTTATTTAATATCATTTCATATCTCCATAAACGTTAATCAATAATAAAATCTCAAATTGTTTGATGAAAACTTTTAAGGAATATTTTTTAAATTATTTTGAAGTCAACTGATTCTTTAACTTACACAAAGGACATTTGTATCTTTTGAAAATATCCTCCCGGGACAAATATTAATCACAATCCCAATACAACAATTTTCTATCTTTTTGTACATTGTTATTTTTTTTATTCTGTTCTAGATTGTTTCCAATCACGTAACTCCAATTGTGAGGGGTTATTTTCATTTCAGATTGTTTCCAACTTTAGTTTCCCTTCATTTACCAACTTATCTAAATATGGTTAAGAACAATCATAAATGGTTACTATAATGATAAAACAATATACGGTCACACCATAAATGGGGGAATACATATAAATTAAATTAGTCATAAATGTCCGTGCAACGCATCAATTTTTCTCTTATTGAAATTTATTTATAATTGGTACATAATTTTTTAGAATTAATTAAGCATCAAGTCAATGGTCTATTTTTGATAAATTTTGAAAATAATTAAAAAATAAAATGAATGAACAATACAATTCACACAGTTTTCATTTAAGTTAGAACAACTCGCCATTCATGATTTTTTATTTACTTACCATATATTCACCAACCTGTAAATATAAATACTCGTTTAATACATTCTCAAATATTTCAAGAAAACTAGGAAGGTTTCTTCAGTCTGCAGCACATTCAAAACTATCCAGTATTTGAATGGCAAAAACCTAAAACAGAGATGTGGAAACCTTCACTATCAAAGAAACCAACAAAACCATGGGAATTCACGATTGCTTCTTACTGGAAGCACCAGTGTCGGGAAAGTGATATACATGGAATTACTGGAAAATATCGAGGCGATACGTAACAGCTACAATGTTAATCTGAGATGGTACTACAGGCCTTAAGAGTCCAAATACGGGTCCAGGCAATTCCATGATTCAAAGGAACTATGCATTATAGACCACTATGACACCCAAAATGTCCAAACGATTGAGAAAAAGTGCTTCATCCTCACCTTTAAGAACTAAGCATCAAGTCAATGATCTATTTTAGGTATTTTTTGAAAATAATAATAAAAAACTGAATGAACGATAGGGTTCATATAGTTTTCATCTGAGTTAGAACAACTCGACATTCTATTTTTTTTATCTATCTACCATATACTCATCTGCCTAACTGTAAATATACATACCCGCTAAATATGTTCTCAAATATTTTAAGAAAAATAGCGAAGCATTCTTCAGTCTATAGCGCACTCCAAACCATCCAGGATTTCTATGGCAAAAAATGGACCCGGAAAGAGAGATATGGAATCCTTCACTATCAAAGAAACCAACAAGACCATGAGAATTCAGGATTTCTTGTTGGTTAAAGAAGCAGACCTTGGAAAGTCTAAATACATAGCACGAGTGCAAAATATTTAGGCGATAATTTAAAACTACAACGTAAATGTGAGGTGGTACTACAGGCCCGAGGAGTCCTAACGAGGGCACATGCAATTCCACGATGCCAAAAAACTATTCGTTTTGTCCCACTATGACACCTAGAGCCTCCACACGATTGAGGGCATGTGTTACATCCCCACCTTCAAGAACTACACCAAGCTCGAGAGTGTCTGACTATATGATTTCTCTTGCCATTTCGAGTAAAAGATTGTCTCCGTCGCTTTCGGCACCCACCGTGTCATTTTGCATTGTGATTGTGAGATACCCTACAATCCGAATAGTCTCATGGTCCAGTACGAAGGGTGCAAGAATAGGTTTCATCAGCATGTCTTAAAAATACAAATTTGGATACTATTCTATTTATAATGAGAAATGACACTAATAACATTGAAAACTACAAAAAAATTGCCTAATCATAAGAAAAACAAATTAACATGATGTAATTTCAAACCTAAATATAATAGTAAAAGATATTCTTAGAACTGAGGGAGTACTGTGCATTGCACGAACATTTATAACTAATTTATTTTAAATAAAATGAATTTATTTAGTATAATGTCTCCATAAACGTTAATCAATATTAAAATCCCAAAATATTTGATGAAGAATTTTAAAGAATATTTTAAAACTATTTTCAATTCAACTGATTTTTTAACTTGAACTAAGCTTATATGTATCTTCTGAAAATTTTCTCCCGGAAGTCATCTTAATCATAATCCCAATACAACATTTTTCTTTCTTTTTGTATGTTTTTATTATTTATTCCAAGTTTGTTCTAGATTGTTTCCATCATGTGATTCCACTTATAATGAATGGGGTCTTTTCATTTCAGCATTGCTTGTTTGATTATGAAGTTTCTTTACTACTTTGCAGATTCCCTTACTTGCAATTGCAGTTGCATCATCATCGTTCTCTTTTGAATCTACCATTAGTTGAATTTGAGTTTCAACTTCAGTTTCCCTTCGTTTACCACCTTATCTATGGGTGATTAAGAACAATCATAAATGGTTACTATAACGTTCACAAAAGTATATGGTCACACCATAAATGGGGGAAATATATAAATTAAATTAGTCATATCTGGTCGTGCAACACATAAATGTTACCCGTATTGAAATTTATTTATAATTGGTACATACTCCCTCCGTCCCACCAGATTTGGCCTATTTTTTGGTCAACTTTCTCACACCATGTTTGACCATAAATTTCGATTAGTATATAGACTCTAATATCATCATGAGAGATATTGTTAGACGCCTATATTTACGTAGTTTCTAAATATCAAATTTTAATATACCATTAAAATCCGTAATTAAAGTTATTGGTGGTCACACATGGTCTGAAAAAGTTGACCATAAAATAGGTCACAACCGGTGGGACGGAGTGAGTATTGTTTTAGAATTAATTATGCATAAAGTCAATGGTCTATTTTTGTAAATTTTGAAATTAATAAAAATAAATGTATGATACAGTTCATACTGTTTTCATCTGAGTTAGAAAAACTAAAAATTCCTGATTTTGGATTTATTTACCATATATTCACCAACCCAATTGTAAATATAAATACCCGGTAAATACATTCTCTGGTATTTCAAGAAACAAGGAAGGTTTTTTCAGTCTGCAGCACACTCAAAACCATCCAGCATTTCAATGGTGAAAACCGCCCTGAAAGAGAGATATGGAAACCTTCACTTTCAGAGAAACCAACAAGACCATGGGAATTCACTTCTTGCTGAAAGTACTAGAGCCTGGAAAGTTCCCCGTACATAGAGCGAGTGAAAAAGATCGAGGATATACGTAACAGCTACAACATTAATCTGAAGTCATACCACAGGCCTGAGGAGTCCCAATGCGGGTACCGATAGTTCCATGATACAAAGGAACTATGCATTATAGATTACTATGACGACTAAAATTTCCACACGATTGAGAGTAAGTAGTTCGTCCACAACTGCAATAGCTAAGCATCAGGTCCATGGTCTATTTTAAGTAAAAAATTTAAATAATTAATAAAAAAATGAACGATAGTGTTCATATAGTTTTCGTTTGAGTTAGAACAACTCACCATTCTAGATTTTTGATATATTTACCATATACTCACCTACCAAACTGTAAATATAAATACCCGCTAAATACATTCTCGAATATTTCAAGAAAACTAGCAAAGGATTCTTCAGTCTGTAGCACATACCAAACCATCCAGTATTTCTAAGGTAAAGAATAGACCCCAAAAGAGAGATGTGGAATCCTTCACTATCAACGAACCAAAAAAGACCATCAAAATTCATGATTGGTTGTTGCTGAAAAGTAGCGGAGCAAGTCTCACTACATAGCACGAGTGGAAAAGATTGAGGTAGTACGTAACCGCTACAACGTTAATGTGTGGTGGTACTACAGGCCTGGGGAGTCCTAACGCAGGCAACAACCATTCAACGACGCAAAGAAACTACTTTTTTTGGCCCACTATGACACCCAATGCCTCCACACGATTGAGAGAAGGTGTTTCATCCCCACCTTCAAGAACTACACCAAATTCGAGAGTGTAGGACTACATGATTACTCCTGCCATTTCGAGTAAAAGATTGCCTCCGCCACTTTCATTCCCGACCGTGTCATTGTGTATTGTAAGAGTGAGATAACCTCACGAATAGTCTTGTGGTTCAGTAAGAGGGGTGGAATAATAGGTTCATCCAACTTGTCATGAAAATAAATTTTTTGATACCATTATATTTATAATGAGAAATGAGATTAATAACATGGAAAACTCAAAAAACAATTACATAATCATAATAAATATATATTAACATGATGTAATTTCATACGTAAATATAATAGTAAAATGTATGCTCAGAACTGGGCGAGTACCGTGCATTGCACAAACATTTATGACTAATTAATTTTAAATAAATATGATTTTATTTAATATAATTCCATATCTCCATACACTTTAATCAATAATAAAATCCCAAATTATTTGATAAATAATTTTAAGGAATGTTTTTAAAACTATTTGGAAGTCAACTGATTTTTTAACTTGCACTAACCTCATTTATATCTTTTGAAAATTTTCTCCCGGGAGCCATCAAAATCATAGTCCCAATACAACATTTTTCTTTCTTTTTGTAGGTTGTTATTATTATTTTTCATTTTGTACTAGATTGTTTCCAATCACGTGACTCCCGTTACGATGGGTTATTTTCATTTCAGCACTACTTCTTCGATTGTCAAGCTTTTTTAAGACTTTGAAGATTCCCTTACTTTCAATTGCAATTGCATTCTCATAGTTCTGTTTTGAATCAACCATTTGTTTAATAAAAGTTTCAACATCAGTTGCCCTTGGTTAACCACCTTATCCATGGGTGAATAAGAAAATTCCTGAAAGATAACTATAACAAAAATATATAGTCACACCATATATGAGAAACAGTATATAATTTAAATTAGTCCCACATGGGTGTGCAACACATAGATTTTGTTCGAATATAGAAATAATTACAATTTATTTTTAATTGGTAAATATTTTTTTAGAATTACTTAAGAATTAATTTAATGGTTTATTTTATGTAATTTTTTAAAAAATAAATAAATAAATGAACAAAGAGTTGATGCAGTTTTCATTTGGGTTAAAATAACTCATTAGCCTTGATTTTGGATTTATTTATTGTATATTCACCGACCTAAATGTGAATATAAATACCCATTAATCTCATTTAGGAATAGCTCATCAATCTCATTTCAGATGCTAGAACTCCAGTTCTACAGTTGTGGTTTCTCAGTTACAGTGGTTATTTTTAGTTTGCAGCGGTCAAAGCAATGGCCATCAGCGGAGCATTTGATGTGTATCTGATTAATAGCAATTTTGTAATACATACTCAAATTATAAAACTCTACTTTCCTATTTAGTATGATCCTATTGGATATCTGGTCTGAATCGATTAACACGGGGCGTGGAGGTCGATTACAGGAAACATATCCAAAATGATCACAAAAATAAATTTTGGAAAACATTTCTTCTGCTACTATTCTGTACATTTGATAGTGAATTTCTTATTTTGAGGTTTGGAGAGCCTAATAAATTTCTCTCATTCACTAAGTGTGGATGTTTATTTTAAAAAAAAGATGTTTAAATTATCTTAGCCTTTGAGATGTGAGAGCGTGAGAGATTCTTATATCTTTTGGGGTTTGGGTAGTCCAGGAATAAGATGTTGGGTGTTTTGGGGAAACCTTTGCATGCTAGTTTACACTTAGCTCTTTGCTTGTTCTTGTTAACTCGAGGACGAGTAAAGGTTTAAGTGTAGGGGATTTGATGAGACGTCAAATGCATGTATTTTCCGAAGCATTTAACATCTCTTTTGTTATCTTTTTGTTGGAAGA
>JAUOBV010042744.1:0-14062 GCA_032360425.1 Rubia occidens
AGATAAGAAGTTACGAAGTAATATTTGTGCAGCAAATGAAGAAATCAGGTTGCATAAACAAAATCAATCACTTGGCACAAAATTGCATTTTTGAATAAATGAACCTGCAGTGGTTATATGGAATGAACTTGCATGGATTATATGCTGCTGCTTAAAGGTTTATGAAGCTTGTTTGCATGAACTTGCAAATAAGAAGAAAAGAAAAGGAACTTTTATGCTGCAGCTTTGCGGGACTGAATTTAAGGTGTTCTTGTTTCTTCAATTTCAAATTTCCAAGCTTGAGGACAAGCTTGTTATTAAGAGGGATGGTTTGTCATGATCAAGAAGGATACAATAGTCTTTTCACAAGGAATTACTCAACTAACGGCAAACTGAATCAAAGGAGAAGTTGTTAAGCATAACTCTAGTAACTGAACATTAGAAGGTGATTAGAAGCTGTTATATTTGGGTTGTTAGGAACAGTTTTAGGAGATTAGCAAGATATAAATTTGAGAGGAGTAATTTGTAGAGGGTATCAATTATATTCTGATGAATTTGTGTGGTACATTGAGGTGAACTTTCAGCTGTGCTTTCTCTCCCAAATCTGTAGTTCTATTCAGTAATTTCCCCCTTATTTCTATGTTCATAACATTGTGCTCCATTAATCCGCTGGCAATAAGTAGGCCCAATATATGTGCTCTATCACTTAGACTTGCTAACCACTGCTCAGACTCGTTGAGACCCATTGACCGCCGCTCGGACTCCCTAAGACCCATTTGCAACCCGCCGGTGATTAGATTGAGACAGGTTGGAAAGAAACTGATACTCGGCAGAGACAACTGAAAGCAATTAAAAACAATGGTGACACGACTAAAGTCCCGTCAAAGACAACTGAAACCCGTCGCGACCCGTTAGAAAGATAGAGAGGTTGAAGATAAAACCTCCATGGAGATTTGATGGAGTCTATCTTGAGCTCCTCCACTGTTGCCACCACGTGGCAACAGCAGACCGCAGTGGAGTTTTAGCTTGGTTGTGCCCGGACTAATCGATATTTAGACCTGAAAGTGAATATTTAACCCTATTATATGCTCAGACGTGTCAATGTAACCATGAAATCCTTAATTTGGAAGGAATTATGTGAATTCACTATAATACCTATGTTTAAAATAATAAGAATTCAAAAAAAGTGAAAGGACTGTTATACCCACAACATCTATTAACCAAACAATTTTCTTTTTTCTTTTTCTCGGATCGATTCACTACTACAAAAGAGAGCTATCACAACACTTTTCTTTCAACACTTATTAAAAATGTTACAATAGCTTATAAAGTGTTGCTTAAACCATTAAAAAGTGTTACATAAATCTTGAAAAGTGTTACCTAAATTTTGAAAAGGATTGCGTTAGATCTAATGCAACATCACCTAAGGTAATACTTGTAAACATGTTGAAGTAGGTGCTAATGATACTAAGTTGAACCTACGGAAACAAGTATTAGGTAACACTTTAGATGATGTTGCATTAGATCTAATGCAACACTTTTCAAGATTTAGGTAACACTTTTCAAAACTTATGTAACACTTTTCAAAGATTTAAGTAAAACTTTATAAGCTATTGTAACATTTTTAATAAGTGTTACAAAAAAACTTTTATGATAGCTCTCTTTTGTAGTAGTGATTTTATTCTTCTTCTCGGATCTTTCATCTGCCACCAGTTAAGGCATGAACTTCTCCACCACCATTGTATTTTCTCCACCACCAGTGTATTTTCTCCTCTGAGTTGATTTTCTTCTTCTTCGTAGGCTTGAGCCTTTAGTGAATTTGCTCCGCCACCAGTGGATTTACTCCGCCGCTCTGAGTCGATTTGCTTCTTCTCCTTCCCTCGTTTGTTTTTTTGTCTTCATATGCTTCTTCTTCTTCTTAAAACAGTAGGTGGGAAGCATTGGGGCAGGGTGTTTTTGTGGTAGGGTTTAGCGGTGGCAACAGGGCAGGGTGCATCGAGGTGGGCTAGGGTTTTGTGGTGGCTTCGGGGCTGGGCTGGGTGGGCTAGGGTTTTATGTTGGCATTGGGGCCAGGGTTTACTAGGCTTGGTGGTGGTCGGTGGGACGAGGTAGTGGCGCAGCGGGGTGGTGGTGGGGTTGATCTGGGTGGTGGAGAGGGCTGGCTAGAGTAGGTGGGGTGGTGAGGCAGTGAAGGTGGTGCGACTGCAAAATTCCAGATTTTGATGACCACCAGAGGCCAAAGCAGAGCAGCGGCAGTGGCAGAGTGGCAGTTTTGGAAAAGCAGAAGAATAACCCTAGGGGTATTTTTGTCATTAATTTTTAGTTTTTAGACTAGGGGTATTTTAGTCTTTTAGGTTTGGTTAATGCCGGGAAATGGTAAGTCAGCACCGGAATAGTGCGAAAAGGTTATATCGGCACATTTACTGAAAAACTTCGGGTTAGAATCGCACTTTCATATTTTATAGGGCTAGATTGACACTTTTAGAAAATTATAGGGTTACCTTTGTATTTTACCCAAAAAATAAATATATAACTAAAAGTTACTAGTTACAACGAAACAAATGTCCATAATAATGCAATTGTAGCAGTAATAATATTCAAACATAACCTAAACCAACCCGAATTTAATCGGCCAGCATAATAACCGGATCCAAAATGAACTAACCTGAAATATACTCGGGTCCAATATGAAACATTATGAAAAATAAATGATATAATCCGATGTGAAAAAAACTCTTGTACAAAAAAAAATGATCCAATAGTAACCCAACCCAAAAATCACTACAAGAAAATACCCCTCATAGACACTGGTATTTCACCACAGAGGCACCAGTATTTCGAGCCCTTGAAATACCGGTGCCTAAGTGACCCGGTGCAAGAATGTAGTTTCATACACACCGGTAGTGCATACCAGAGTTGGAATTACAGCACCGGTATGTACTGCCAGTGCCTGTAAAATAATTACAACATCGATATGCACTACCGGTGCCTATGAAACTACATTCTTGCACTATGTCACTTAGGCACCGGTATTTCAATGGCTCAAAATAGTGGTGCCTATACGGTGAAATACTGGTGCTAGTAAATAGGTGATCAATAAAAAATCCAGCCAGTGAGAATAAATTCATCGGCCATAATATGAAACCCAAAAATTCATAAAGAAGACAAAAAAACACACAAAAAGATAAAAGTTCATGTAAAAAATGGGAAATTCATAACCACGACTTAGAATTTCATTACATATATGTGAAAATACATAACAACCCTCAATTCATGAAACAAACTAGACCTAAATATAGATTAACATCAATTATCATAAAAACTAGAACCTAATTTCCATAAACTCTAGATAATATCAACGAACCAGAACCATGAAGGTGAGGTCGGACACGAAGAATGGGGCGCGGTCGAAGGAGGTGGTGGTGCTGAGAGATGAGACACGATGGATAAGAGCTGAACCCAGATTTTTGGTGGAGCTCATGGGGAGATGGCACCAAGTCTGGTCCGGGAGATGGCATTAGAAATGGTGCACCGCGGGGACGGCGGAAAGGTGGTTTTCATCATCATCGTTGAAGCCTTCAAATTGGGGATAGGCGGTAATGCCGTCGGAGAGGGAGAGGTTGTAGATGAGGAGGGGAAGGAGGGAGAGGATGGATAGGAGGCAGAGCCAGGGAGAGGTGGTGAAATAAGGGGTTATTAGGAGAGGAGGGTTTTATATGATTAGGGCATAGGTCATCTAACTTGGGCCAAGTTGGGTTTTTTTTTAACATCGTAGCAACGGTATGAAAATCGTTGCCTATGGTGAGCATACCGGTGCTAGGTACTTAAAACGCAACTGCGTGATGCTGCTTGAAATGGGCATTTTAATCTTTTTTCCTTCTCGAAAGCAAAGAGAAGAAAAATAATCTAAGTACCTAGCACCGGTATGAAAACTGGTGCCTATGGTGATCATACCTGTGTTAGGTACTTCAAACGAGGCTGCATGACGCTCCTTTAAATGGGCATTTTAATTTTTTTTCTTTACAAGAGCAAAAGTAGAAAAATATTCTAAGTACCTAGCACTGGTAGTTTAACCGATGCCTATGATGGTGCCACATATTCTCATAAAAATCCCTCAAAAATATTAGATGAAAATTCAAAATTTTCCGCTACATAGTAGCACCGGTATGACTAAAAAAAATGAAGGTGCTGGTATATTTTGCCATCTAAGTTAACTTTTTCATTTTTACAATTATTTCAATGAGAAAAAATTGGAGGAGGCGAATCATAAAATTGAAGCAACAAAAACACAGTTAAATAAGGGACAATTATGTTATTGAAATTGGGCTACAATAGGTGAATGGAAGAGCTTGTAACATAATTCATGAAAAAGTACTTTGTGACCCAAAATTGTGTTACCCCATTACCCATTTCTACAAAATAAATTATTTTTTAATTCTTGCCTAACTATAGAAATATAAAATAAATATTTTTTTGGTAAAATATTGAAAAGCGCTAGTACATATTCTAGAGTAACTTATGGTTGATTACTTGGAAAATACAAAGTGAAATCGGAAAGGATTATGGATTTATTTTTGTGCTCGATTTTTTATAAATATTCTCTTACAGACATGGAAAATACAATGGGGTGTATAGGATATCATCACTGATACGATATCAAAAATATCATTTATTATATTTTTTTAATTTATTATTAGACTAGGGTTTTAGAAGGACAACACTATACTTTTTTTGCCACTGGGTTTTTAATGAGTTAGTGTGATCATTTTAGTTTATTTTTATTATTATGAATAAAGCCTATAAACTCAACCATATTGGCTTGGAAGAGTTTTTAGACACCAATTTTATACATCAAATATTCACAATTTTGAGTGTATACTCATTACTTGCGAGTGTTTGCATTGTTGCTTAATCCTATAGGCTAGTTAAGTATCAATACCCTTTATTTGTGAACTAATCATGCAGACTGGTTAGTGAGAAAATTTGGAGATTGAGATCAATTACGAGGGCTAGTTGTGAGCAAATTCTTGCGGCCATCTTAGGGTTTGCGAATTCCTTAATTAGGTCAAATATTTAAATTCCACAATCCAGAGTTTTTGCAAGGAGATTTATATCAGTTGGTATCAACAAGGCAACGATTTTTGTGACCATTATATCAGCCGGCATTAATTGGTTTCGTAGGGAGATATCAATTGGTACCTTCTTATCAATTATTTTATTTTTGTAGTTGAAAAAAATAAAAATCAAAATCAAAATTATACTAACCAGCCGTTGGACAACAATCTCCGCCACCGCTTACATTCAGCACTGATGACTATCATTTGTGCCAGCTCTTAAATCAGACTCCCTGAACTCTTTTGCTCCCTCTCAGTCTCCATTTCTGACCTACCACTAATCTGCTCGCCGTCCAGGTTTCTTCTTCGGCAAAGCCTTCTTTATTCCAGGTTTATTATTCTCAGGCCCCGTCGATTATCCAGCAGCGATCATCTCCGGCCACGTCTTCAGGACCCTGTTCAGCACAAGACACACCAGAGAAGAGAAGTTCAGCAAATAGGCTAGCAAGGAAAAAGGTCGGCGCATGCCCACTAGGCGTGAGTTCAAGACCGAAGCGCGTGAGATTCACGCAGGTATATCTTGAAGTCATGTCTTCTACACGCGCTCAGTAGAAGTTTCATATCTTCATCTCGCAATTTTTTTAAATTATCGTAGGTTTATTCAATTTATCGTGAATTTTGTATTTTATCATGAGTTGATCCGATTTTATCGACAACCATTTATCATCTCACAAGTTAAGAGCCGCATCAATGCTCAGTCACTGCCTATTTAGCGTCCATTCACCGTTTACTAGTAAGACTTCATAGAGATGGCGTGGGAAGTGTATCTCCATTTATTTTTTTAAAATCATTCACGTTTTGAGGATGAAACTTTTCGACCACGGAGGGGATGATACGATATCAAAAATATCATTTATTATAGTTTTATTAATTTATTATTAGATTAGGGTTTTTAGCACATTATTATCATCATCTCATAAGTAAGTAAATTACACCTGTCCTCTCTCTCTAAGAATACTCTATCTTCTCCCAACCTTTTCACAGCTTTTACACTGCAGAAATATTCCCTTTCTTTACTGTACTTTCTGACGAACTCCAAATCTCCCACAACCACCTCTGCCGCCATGGCGGATCCTATTCCCTATCAACCAGAGACAGGATCCTTTGCCCAAGCTCTAATAGAAAAAAAACAATATCAAATGCTTTACCATCAATCCCCAACATAAACCCTATCACTTTTCACAAAGGGGAATTAGCCTGCATCGATACGGCGAAACAGATCCAACAACTCTCCACTCCATATTGCAATGCCCTAATTGGTAACTACCCCAAGGGAAGACCATCAATAGAGAGAATTGAAGCAGATTTCAAGACCATCGGCATCTCCGGTAAATACCAACTAGGATCCATCGACTTCAAGAACATCCTAATCCAATTCCAAGCTAGAGAAGATTTTCAAAGATGCTGGATGAAGGTGGAATGGTCCTTCAATGGTGTGACTATGAGAGTGCTAAAATAGACTTCGGGCTTTAAACCGATTATGGAATCTTCAATTGTACCAATATGGATTATGATCAAGAATGTCCCCCTCTACTGTTATAACTTGGAATCAATTTAAGCAATAGGGAATCAGATAGGATCATTAATCAAAATGGATTCGGCCGCTCGGAAACTATCAAGACCATCGGCAATGAAAATATGTGTGAAAGTAGGTATCCAAACCCAGCTTCCCTCTTCCATGAGTTAGGTTCTCTGTTGGATAATGAAAAGTATACCATTGAGTACTATAATCTCCCAGTCTACTATTCTCACTGTAAAAAAAATAGGTCATGACATTTGTAAGTGTAGAATTCTCAATCCTTGTCTAGCTCCTAAGATGGTTTATAAGCCAAAACCTACAACACAAATCCCTCCAATTCCAGAAAAAAGGAAACTTGTTGGGTCTTCTTTGGGTCTAACTGCTTCACAAAAAAAAAGTGTATGGAAAAATCATGTACTGACCGATCCCCTGCCCCAAGTGGTAAGCATACCTGCGAAGGAAACAATAGCTACCCACAAATCCTCAGACCATGAGCCAAACCATGAAGGTGTAATACTAACTCTGGGTCAGGACTCGAATCAGGAGCAGGAATGTGTAATAACACATTATCCACCTATGCCTCAAGATCTGAACAAAAGCTTACAAATATTGGATCTTACAATTTCCCCTACCCAACAAAACCCCAACCAGAGTACACCTATCCATATTCAGGAGTCCCTAAGTGCTGCATCAAAGTCTTTACAATCCCAATTTGCAAAGGATGACATGGAAGGTACTTCTCTATCTTTTTCTCCTACAGAAAATGAATCTAACAGTCTTGGTTCTAAGTCTCTCAGGAGCATCCCAGTCACAAACATATTTCTGGTTTTAAGAGATTCAGAAGAGCATGACTCAGATGACTCTCAAGATAAGAGTTCTTAAGTGCTTCCGTAGGAGCAAGTAAGTAAAGTTGTATCGTCCAGCACCTTTAATCTGAAGCCTACCAAAAGTAGAAAAAAGATGTTATTTAATAAACTAAATCAAATTAATCTAAGGCTCACAACAAATAGAAAATCTAACCTTATTTAATGATTGTTAGAAAAAAAATAACTTATAAGCATTGGTCTGGAATATAAGAGGTTAAAAAATCAATGGATAGGCTAAAAAAACTAATCAAGATAAATAAAACATGATACCATTCAGGGAGAAGAATACAAAATTAGATTAAATTTCAGTCATTGCATTCTCAAGTTAGCAATATCTGGATTTTCTGGAATTCAGATTTTCAAATAGTCATATTAAAGGATCTGGATCAATCTTTATCAGTAAGATCAAGAATTATTTCATTGCAAACTTAGATGTTAATCGACTTTATTCATGCCTATATATTTTTTTCTATTAGAAGATACTTATGGAAACATCTCATTGATTATGCTGATCCTAATAGAATTTTAATAGGAGATTTTATTGCCATGATTTCTAATACTGAATATAAAGGTCCACATATCCCTAAGTCGAACATAATTAGGGATTTTGCTAACTTTATAAACACAAAACAACTCAGTCACATCTTTACTGTAGGAAATTCGTTCACATGGACAAATGGAAGGAGTAAACCCACTGTAAAAAGGCTAGATAGAGGTGTAGCTGACCACCAATGGATACAAAATGTCCTCAAAACTCTATACATGTTCTAAATAGACGTACCTCGAGCCACTCACCTCTTTTCCTAACCATGGAAAGTAAGTTGGAAACCCATCCTAAACCTTTTAGGTTCTTTGACACGTGGTTAAATAGACCGGAGCTAAGGGACATAGTACAAACTAAATCAATAAGCTATTGTGATCATTTTAGTCTGTATTTATTATTATGAATAAAACCCATAAACTCGACCATGTTAACTTAGAAGAGTTATGGTTATATTCTAATTTAGGGTTTAGAATATTCAGTTTTGATTTGATTAGAATTAGATTGGTAAGATTAGATAAGACAATATTCATTCAAGACTTAGCTTGATGAATCTCGGCCATATCCCCTTTATTTTAGGTATTTTACTTAGATACGGTTACCATAAGTGTTTCAAGAATTACCAAATCCAGCTCTGTTTCTTCTTATAGTGGCCGAGCCTTAACCCTATAAATAGAGGAGGCTATCCACGTTTTTAGACACCAATTTTATACATCATATATTTAGAATTTTGAGTTTATAGTCATTGCTTGCGAGCGTTTTCATTGTTGCTTAATCATGCAAGCTAGCTAAGTATCAATACCCTTTATTTGAGAACTAATCATGTGGGATAGTTAGTGAGCAAACTTTGTGATTGAGATCAATCCCGAGGGTTAGTTGTAATCAATTTAGTGTGGCCATATTAGGGTTTGCAAATTCCTCTGTTTGGTAAAAAATTTAAATTTTGCAATCGAGAGCTTTCGCAGGGAGATTTATATCAATCACGTGTGAGCGGATTTCAATTTGGAGTTACGAGTAAAGTTTTTACTTTTTGCACTGAGGTCCCTCCAAGAAAGTTAGAGTCGTTGAATCACAAAATTGGTGGAACCAAAATGCAATCCAATAATATATGACGCAACTGTGCAATTTGGACATGTATAGGTGAATGGAAGGGTCTCAAAAATCAGCATTGATTACTTCTATAAATTCTTGACAAATGACAGTATGGTTGTTACCCCGTTACCCATTGCACCAAAATACATTTTTTGTTATTCTTGTATAAATGTAGAAATATAAAATAAATGATTTTTTGGTTAAAATATTGAAAAGCGCAAGTAACTTATTGTTGATTACTTGGAAGTTAAAAAGTGGAATCAAAAGGGATTATGGATGTTTTTTTGTGCTCGAGTTTTGATAAATATTCTCTTGCAAACATGGAAATACAATGGGGTGTATAAGGTAGCATCACGTTCGAGCGAATTTTAATTTGGAGTTACAAGTAAAGTTTTTGTTTTTGCACTTAGATCCCTCCAAGAAAGTTGGAGTCGTTGAATCACGAAATTGGCGAAACCAAAATGCAATTCAATAATATACGATTGCAACTTTACAATTTGGGCATGTATGGGTGTATGGAAGAGAAAAGTACTTTTATAACCCTACCTAGTTGTCATAAGTGTCAATATAACTTTTTGATAACTGAAAGTGCATATATAACCCTATCTAATTGATGTAAGTGCCAATATAACCTTTTCCGAAATCTGAAGGACGGATTTGATGGAAAAGTCAATTTTGCCCATTTACGAATGTGCTGATATAACCCTATAAGTTTTAAGAATGTGCTAATATAACCCTATAAGTTTTAAGAATATGCTGATATAACCCTATAAGTTTTAAGGATGTGCTGATTCAACCCGATCAGTGGTCCGGCGACGGTCAAGCGGCGGTCTGACGGTGCTCCGGCGACAGTCCATGTCGGTCAGCAGCGGCCTGGGGAACTCAAATTCAAATTTTAACACTAAGGGTATTTTGGACATTTTACATACATTCAATGCCGAAAAATGGAAGTCAACGCCGGAAAATGGGGTCTGGGGATTATATTGGCACTTACATTAATTAGGTAGGGTTATTTTTGCACTAAAAATTATCTGAGGGTTATATTAACACTTATGTCAAGTAGGTAGGGACCGTAGGGTTATATTGTTATATATCCCGTGTATGGAAGGGTCTCAAAAGTCAATATTGATAACTTTTACACAGTCTTGATAAATACAATGTGGTCCAAAATTGTGTTATCCCCTTATCCATTACCCCAAAATACACGATTTTTTTATTCTTGACTAAATATATAAATAAATAAATTTTATGTTGAAATGTTGGAAAGCGTTAGTACATGTTCTTAAGTAACTCATACTATAGATCCATTTTCAAGAGTAACTCATACCATAAACTAATTTTTCAGAAATATTCTATGAGCACCGGTATATTTCCGGTGCCATTCCCCAACATAGCGGTGTTAGATATTCTTCCACCAAAATTTTACCAACCAAAATTACTATTCCGGTATTAGCACCGGTACATGTCATTCATCCAAAACCGGTGGTGGAACATATTAAATTCAAACACTTTTTCTTCAAAGGCTCTGGCATTCAGTGTACCGGTGTTGGATTTATTCGTAGGTGCCAATTTTTTGTGTACCAGTGCTGGATTTACTATAGTCACTGGTATTTTGGTTCTGTAGCACCGGTATCTCTGACATACCGGTGCCTATGTACCTGTTTTCCAGTAGTGAATAACCTGACCCAATCCAACCCGATAATATTCCTACCAAACTCAACCTAACCAGAGTATAAAAATTACACGATAATAACCCGACCCGAAACAAGCTGACCCAATAAAAAACTGACACGTTGCAATCCGACCAGACACGACAAATGAAAATTGACACGTTTCAATCCAACCGTTTTCAACCTGACACAATAACCCAAATTGTCACCTCTAACTGTATCTCAGGACGAACACATCAAACATCCTCTTCCTCGTGCCAAATTAATGTTTGTAGAAATGGAGTATAAAATTAGAAATGAAAGAAAAATGTATGAGTAACAAAAAAATCATGAACAAGAGAAAACATGTGTATGAACGGTCCAAGAATGACAAGTTTGACTTAGTAATAAATAAAACTATAATATAATTAACATTTCAATATTTCCCCTATCAAGAGCCGTTAATGCAGCAAGTTCCAACAAAAATTTCCATGGTTTCTCCCGTTGAATTCTTGAAAATGTAACTATAACCTTTTCCAATTCCATGGAAACCCAATTGCTTTGAACGCATGGGAAGAACATGTTCTCGACATTGTGAATTCTGACTTGTTGGAAAACTAAGAAAACCCATCTCGCTATATAGGAAGAGCAGTGTGGAATCGACGATCAGCATTGTCTTTAATTTCAAAAATAAACAAAGTGTGAAAATGGAAAGAACGTCGATCCTTTCGTGTCCTTCCTTTTGGAAGCTGTTAATGGATGATGATTTCAACCGTGGAATTGTAAGTTAATTTATTTTATCCATTTCTTTTCTTTTAATTTGATTGTTCATTTTACTTAATAATTTAATGAAGTATATGTATTTTTTTGTTTGCTTTAGCGAATTCCCCATAGTTTTTCAAGTGAACTAGAGGGGAGGAAATCTCCTTGCAACTATTCACTCATCACGGAAGACAAGAGAAGGTCATCAAATCACTCATGGCAAGCAAAAGTTGTCAAGAAAGACCATTACTACTATATGTGCAAGAAATCATGGCCCGTGTTTGTAAGAGACTACAATTTGAAATACGGCGATTATCTGCTCTTTCATTTGATTGATAAGACAGCCTTTTGGGTCACACCCTACGGTGCCAATGGTTCCAAAAAGATGCTCGATGACGATGACAGTAATAGCGATGACAATGAGGATTCAGGCGCTAGCGAAAGCGAGGCCTATAATGTTAGGACTTCAACAAAACGTTGTTCTGAAAGGAAGCACAAAATGAATAAACGAGGAGGGAGTACTCCTGCGTCGAAGAAGCTGAAAAAGTCAGGTGATCGCAAGGATTGTGACACCGGGGAGAGTGATTCCAGTGAAGATGACGATGACAGTGATAATGATGTGATAAGGACATCAACTAAACATCGCCAAGTAAGAAAGTCCGATGAACCGGGAGGTGCTTCACGTTGTAAAGCTGAGTTTGCAAAGTCCAACAATCCAAGAAAATCAGGTGATTTTCGGTAACATATAGTACAATCTAACGTTGTTTATTGGTTACTCGTTTTTCTTGTATTGCTGATTAAGTGAGGCAAATTGTAACAGATGGGCATGCATACAAGGAAGTTGATGCAAATTCAAGAAAGGAAGTTGAAGAAATGATGACAAGTGCAAAGGAAGCTGAGAAAATGGACCGTTATTATGATTTAGAAGCAGAGAAACCCTACTTCATAAGGACCATCAGAAAGCACAACATGTACTGCGTGGTAAGAATTTTTATTTAGGGAGTAGTCTTAAAATGAGTTCATTTTTTAAAACCATTTCAACATGAAAAAGTGGAGTTTCATTTCTTGATGTACAATGTTATATGGATCATGGTTAACTATAAGATGCACGGTATATATAATGTGAGATTTCAGTGTATAAGTATCGGACCCAGACCCACCGGCTCTAAACTTGTGGGTCGGGTATGAGTTCAAAAAATTTAGACCCGTGAAGATTGGCTCCGGGTATAGATCTACATTTTTAAAAATGCATCTGGGTCCCGATCTAAAATATTAAAACTCAAACTCAATCCGTAGACTCATAGTACCCTAACTATACATATTATTTATCATAATTTCTAAATTACTTTCATATTTTCTCTGTATTTTAATTTTTAATTAAACAAAAAAACATGTGCTATATTTTTTTCTTAAAGAATTGATTCATGTCCTTGTTGAGTTTGAATTATTTTTATTTAAGATAATACATATTATATCTAGTGAAGAAAAAAATAGAATGTTAGACCCATTTAGAACCCGTTTTGGATCCAATACCCCGTTTAGACCGTCGGGTTTGGGTATGGATCTAAGATTTTCTGACCCTATAGGTCCGGGTTGGGTTTGGGTCTATCTAAATTTTTTTGGAGTTGGGTCTGGGTCTTATTGGACCTGACCCATGATCATCCCTACCGCTAACATTCCACATAACTATTTTTAATATTCATGAGAGGGTTTAGTTCTATCTTTCAAGCGAGTGGTGACCATATTTGGTGAGTTGAAAAAAAATCAATCTATCTGGAGGTTTGAGTCTAGGGATACTTGGTGCCTTACTGCTCTGTTCTCCCGTTTCCTCTTGATCTTGTGTATACATTTTTACCTCTGATTCTTTTCCGCCATACCTGTCCATTGCGTCGATGTCTACATCTGCTTCATCATTTCCACCAACCTGTACATGTAGGTTAAACTTGGTCAGTAATGAATTAAAGCTCCTGAGATTATTAATAATAGTATTTCTATCAGAGACAGTGTAGGGTTCAGATTGAGGACTAAAATCCTATTTTTTTTATGATCTGGAGATCATCCATTGAACGCCAGTTTGGGAAATTTTTCTTCCTGTTTTTTATGACTGGATCTGCAGCATTGGAATGAATCTTTCTGGTTGGAATTGCATAATTCCTTTTCTTCGAATTCTTTAGACTAAATTTGTTTCTCTCTGCCTTTGTTCACCATTATTGGCTCCTTTTCAGTTTGGATACTTTCACCTGCATCTTGGTAGACCTCTTCTTCATTTGTTCTTCCTGCCGTGATTTTTCCCTTGAATCAAGTTCAAGGTCATGGATTGGCACCCACTTCTGAGCTTGCTTCTTATTTTTTACTCTGGGCTTCAGGATTCCGCACTCAGATGTGTGATAGCTAATCTTTAAGCATTTAGAGCAGTATCTACGATGGTCTTCATGCTTAATATCATACCACTTGCTCTCCTTTGTTGAGCCCAGCCATATTCTTGTTGGAAAATCATATGTGAGATCCGTTTCCACATAGAGTCGAATTGTGAAGGGCCT
>JAUOBV010042846.1:0-11967 GCA_032360425.1 Rubia occidens
ACTCTGGAAGATGAAAAATGAACATAAACTTAAGCCCTAGTAGACATAGGTCCATGTATATAGTAGTAGGGAATTGGGCCTAAAAATAAGCCCAAAATAATCCAAAAATCCAAGCAGCCAAAAACTGTATGGGCAACAGTGTCTTGCAAGGTCCATGCCAGTCAAGGACCTTTCGTGCTAGCGCGGGCCGCTCTGTCTGGCATGACTCGTGGCCTCGTGCTGGAACAACCTGCCTGGTCTGGCATGAGCCATGAGCTTCATTTTAGCGTGGGTCGTGTCACCTGGCACAGATCGGCTGAAGCCTCGTGTTGATGCCTCTAAGTGCACGTCATGTGTCATTTGGCGCAGGCCATCGGCTGGAACCTCATTTTGCTCAGTAACATGGTACGGGCCATGTCATTCATCACATCATGTGGGATATTCTTTGCATTGGTGACTTGAAATGTAGTGGACCGTGTGAATCAGAACGGTTCGTACCCATACTTAGCCAAATTTTGGAGTGGAACAAAGACATGGCACACAAGATGCTAAATATAGCACGGTCCGTGCTAAAATCTAGCATGGTTTGTGTTGCTTATAATGGTCGTGCTGAGAATTCTTGGCATGGACCATGCTAGGTGAGCCTGCGTGCCGGCCTTAGCTGGTCCAGGTCGGCCCTTGTGCTAGCCTTGGCTAGTTCTGTCGGCGACTTGTTTGATCCGCCACGAATGAACCGCTAATCCAATTAGAGAGTTCTTGTAGTCCATTTTATATTTCTTGAGAAGATAAATCCAATAGTTCCACACTTAAGGGTTGATTCTTCTCGGATCGTTACCATAACTCTGTAAAACTCTCAGACTAGGATTCCTTTACTCTTTCTTGACCTTCTTGAGCTTCAAATCAACCTTTTCCAAGCTTAATTCCATATACTACAATTCTTTGGAGTCCTTGACCTTCACTCTACCACTGTCCTTGCGAATGGCCTTCTATATCTTCTAGCATCCTTGCAAATGGCCTTCATATATCTTCTACCACCCTTGTGAATGGCCTTCTACAAAAAAGATGATCAAAAAGTACTCACAAGCAACCTACTAATGAGATCTCAAAGGAAGATCTAGGTGCCCATGAATACAAAAGGTCTATTAGCTTAAATTAAGTCTACAAAACTTGGGATTTAGACAAGAAAACCAACAATGGTTGTCTAAACCCTTTGTCATGTAAACCTAAATAAAACTAGTAATCAACCAAGTAAAACATAGTAATAATCGTGGCAAATACGTTGTTTAACGCATCATATATGGTGCACATCAATAACATGTAACACAATCACCATACTTCAAGAATATATTCAATCTTTGTTCCAAGAAAAAATTACATATACAAAATCACTAATAAAATTGAAAAATGAAAAATGAACATGGTATGGATGGAAAACTACCTCAATTAATTTGTATCCGGAGATTCCCCATCCTCTAATACTTGTTGATGTCTGAGAGGAGCAATTTGATTGAGCACTTGAATTGTTGTAATGGTGTGAATGTAAAGAATCTTGTGAGTTGGTTTGGAGAAAGTGTTTTGGAGATGTGAAATGGATATAGTTAGTGATTAAAATTCAGATTAAAATTGGGTTGGGGGAGATTTTAGCTCAAACTTTCAAATTTTTAGGCGCTACCTCAATTTTTAATCCTCGTATACTTATAGGTAATCATCTACAATTTACTCTAGACCTCGTGCTAGAGCAGATAAAAAATTACTGGACGGAATTTTATTATCTTTTTATTTCATAAAAAACAAGAATGTGTAATTTTGTGTGATTCTATGTGGTAGAAATTATCGTTATCATAATGCTCAATGTAAGGGTAATAATGGAATACAAATAAAAATGATCACACACTACCTCGGTTCGCGTCCCCCTTAGACAATACGCCTAATCTGTTTATCAAATATTTGTCCTTATGTTTGGGTGCAGAGTTCTAAACCGTAGGGAACATTCAAGGAAGTTTGGTCCACGGTGTAACTTTAAAAAAGTGTCGTCAAATACTTCATGTGAAGATTTAATGCTCTAATAATTATGTTATTTACATATCTATTTGTTGTCTCAATTTTTAACCCTAACATTCAAAACTATTTTTTAAAAATTACGATCATGGACAAAATTACAACAATCTTCCTATTAAAAAATTTGGTTTATTGTCTTGTTGTATTAATCGAAAAAATATGTTGTTGAAATATTCAAGAAAGTGTAATATTGTATTGTTTATACTTAGAATATGTTGTTGAGATATCCAAGAAAGAGTAATATTATATTTTCAATCAAACATTTGTCCTTATGTTCGCTAGAGATTTGAAACGTAAGAAATATTTAAGGAAGTTTGGGCCATAGTGTAATTTCCAAAAGTGCATCAAATACTCCCTGTGAAGATTTCATGCCATTCCATTGACCAGTTGATGCCCAAATCGGAACAACACAGTCGTGATAATGGGAATTACATAAGGGTATCTCCAATTTCCCATTCCAACTTCTCTCACTTTCTTGGAGGGATGTAAGTGCAAAAGGCAAAAAGTTTACCGGTTCCACCAAAATTGATTTTGATCAAATCAGACGTTAATGAAGTTGATTAACATTTCTAAATGTCAATTTATAGTTTTGAATATACTATTAAATGTTATGAAAGTGACTTTTATTTGTTTGGTCAAATGTGGGTTCATTTGTTATGCTAGCGGTATGAAATTGTTAGACCCACATTCAGGTAAGTCGACGTTGGTCATAATTCGGTCAGTTGTTACTAAGGCCGATTAACATGTGACGTCGCACATGTCAAGGCATAATTCATAAGATTTCAAAATGACATTGTTCCAAAACGTCCATATATATGGAGCTCGCCTCAGAATAAGTTCAAACATGTACTTTTAACTTTCCCTCAAATTCCAACAGCCCCCACCCCCTCATCTCTTCTCTTGTCCAAGGTATGGTTTTTCAACATTCAAACTCCTTCATTTTTATTTTTATTTTCCTTGAAATTGTTCTATCGATGGTGTGTAAATGTGCTACTTGTTATGTTTTTGGTTTTCTAGTGCTTATGGAATAGTTATAGCGTGAAGTTTCCTTATATGTCAACCTATGTACTATGTTTTGGTATGTTTTTGGACGATTTTATGTCATTTTCTATTTTTTCAAGCATGATTTTTTCTGGTTTTCTGCAATTTTGGTCGTAACTACTAGGGTTAAATGCGACATTGGTAGCCTATCGGTTACCTTCGGTGAAGGTAATAACAATTCAACTTCGTGTATTCATAATTTTGGTGATATTTTTTTATGAATGAGACGTTGCACCTTTGTCGGTTTAACCATCAGTTTAATCAACCAATTACCAACGTCGTCTACATTCATTTAAGCTTGCTTTAAAATTTTCAATGAGAACTCGTTCATCTGTCAATCACTATGTTTGGTCTGGTCGACTGATGAGCGACGTCGCGGGTACACGTCGACCATGCCACTGTTTTGGACCAACATGTACATGCGACACATGGCCGGCATCGCACTCTTCAAGTTTCAAGGCTTATGTACCCTGGTCATTGTCTTATATTATTCAGGTGTAATGGCTAGTGAAAGATCCTGCAGTCAGCCTTTTTTCCAGGTCAATGACTAATTTTACACACACACACACACACATATATATATATATATATATATTCACAATTGATGACAATACAATTCTCCTCACAATGGAGTACCCCAGAGCCTGTTGTGTTCGAGCTTGAACCATACAATGGTTGCATAGCCCCAGATTCAGCTACACTCTGAAGCAGCAAAACTTTGAGACAAACCCCACTTTGGTAAGGCATAGCTAGCTAATTAAATGCATGTATTTATTTGATTTTAAATTAATACTTTTTTAATTGAATATATATATTTTTAATAAATGTTTTTTTGTGATTCAGTACATCCCGGGGGACATTGTACCACTCCTACCAAATGAAAAGGCCTAGGTTGTGCTGAGGTGCTTTGGAGAGAGTGGCGCATGAATAACTTGGGGAGTAGGAAGATTAAGGTCATGTCCCCGAAGGGTTTTTCGGAGTTCCTTGCCGGTAAATGCCTGCACATTGGGGACACTTTGTTCTTCGAGTTCATAGAAGCTAGGGGAACGATTGTTTTCAAGGTCATCATAATCCAAGCCGATTGAGTTTATTGCAATTTATATTGTTTTGGAACTAAAACAATTTTTATTCAAATTTATATACTAATTTTAAGGATATTTTTATGACTACTGATTTTCTAATAATTTAATTATCTTATTTGAACAATAATATATTGTATGTGTGATTTGATCAGTGCATGATTTGAAAAACCATTTTCAACGGTACCATTCAACACAATTTTCTACAATGGTTCTAAAAACCATTGAAAAAATACTTTTGTAGACCAAAGTCAATAATTTTCAAACAAGTTTAATCTCTAAAAGTTCTGGAGTGTAGCATACCAGCAACGGCAGACGTCCATCGCATTACATGTTGGTAAAATGACATATAATGCGAAGTCGGTTGTCTTCATTAAACAATATATGTAACATTGCACGATATTTGATAAGAACATTTACTTAGTTTTTTAAACCTTTAACTTCAGTTAAATATTAATCGAGGTAAATAATATCTTTTACTTCAAAAAAATATAACCGAGGTAAAAGAACTTTTTTACTTTGGTTATTTGACCTACAAAAATCGAGGTTAAAATGCGAGTAATAGGTGTTGTTTCTTGTAGTGTAAATAATCTAAGAAAACATGCATTTTCCATCTCATCATATAAGTACACTAAGACGCTTGCATTCCTAAACATCACACAAAAATATAATGAAAGCATTGTAGGGTACCATGATCGCTTTGTTTCCAAAATTTTGGAGGTAAAAGATCTCACGTACCAATTGTCACTAGGAGTGTTCATGAATGGTAACAGATCAGGAGAGTTATACAAGAAACTCACAACGGACATTCCAAAAATCCTAGTAGATCTCCAGGAAAAGAAAAGTGGAGAAATTTATATGCACGGAGGAAGTGAACATCAAAATGATAGAAAATGAGCAAAGCGAGAAAATGTCCGGGTAGGGTACTAAAGGAATGGAAGTGATCAAGAAAAGAAAAGGAAGCACACTCATAAGAGGAAAAAAACAATGATCAGTGGCTCACCGATTCTTAAGGCAAACCTGACCAAGTCAAGAAGGGAGATCTAGCATAATCACAAGGAGCTGTTCCGAAAACCAAGCCGTTGAGTGCCCCAACAGAAAAAAAAATTGAAAGACTATTATTATGAATTCTATGAAGATCATGTCCATGTTACAGATAGTTGAAATGAACCTCTAAATATAATAGTTGCTATGACAATGATTACTCACCTAGTACAAGAAAGAGGAATACTCGCCTATGAGGTCAGAAAATTACAGCACAAAAAAGAAGAAAAATGCAACCCAGCCTCAAGTGAAGCCAAAATAGAAAATGGCAGAAGCAATCAAGCAACGAGAGAATGTGGAAGATGGATCCCCAGACAAAGTAATATTCTCTATCCATGGATCTACCAAACTCACTTCCAACGATGCATAGAAAGCAATGGTAAGGTATTTTCTATCACAAGAGCCCACAAATAAAAGAATGCATGTGGACGGGAAAATCACGTTTAGCTAACAGGATGCACTACCAAATGTGTCACCACACAATGATCCTCTGGTCATAACAACGAAAATAGGAAACTCCAAAATGCATCGAGTCATTGTAGATAACGGAAGCGTGGTGGAAATACAGTTCACTGATTGCTTCGACAAGGTCGGGTTGAAGAAACAGACTTGAAGAAAGTAACTTTATCCCTAGTTGGATTCATAGGAAAATTGGAAATAGCTCTGGAAAATATACAATTCCCGGTAACCATCCGGTATAAAGATATATCGGGTACAGTCTTATGGGATTTCATCGTAATGGACGCCCCAAATACTTTTCAATGAAATTATAGAAAGACCTTAGTAAATGCTTCCAAGGCTTTCTGGTCCCATTAACATCTAGTTATGAAATTTGCTACCCCACGGGAGTCGCAACGGTGAGAGGCGACCAGCGGGTGATAATGCAGTGCATAGCTATTGCAATGAAGTCTGGAACCCCCCCCCTCAAAACTCAATCGGCAGTGCATTCAATTAACCATGGGCAACTAACAGAGGACGTCAATCATGGAGCCAACTTTGGCAAAAACACTGAGCTAGTACACTTAGACTAGGACGGTGATACTAAAGAAGAGAGAATTGAGAAAATTCTACCGAGCCAATCGAAACTAAGGTTCTCGCCACAATTAAGAACTCATTTTCATGGTCAGTCCAAGACATGGGAGCGGTCAGTTTATTTATCACAACACATTGCCTAAGCATAAACCCATCGGTCAAGCCCGCCCAACAAAAATAATGGATCTTCGCTCATGATGGAGAAACAACAATTGAGAACGAGGTTTTTACCCTCGTATAGGTAGGTATACTCTGAGAGTTAATATATCCAATATGGTTGGCTAACCCCCGTCAGGGTTAAGATAGGTAACACTGGATGGAAAATGTGCATCGATTGAACATATTGCTTGAAAGATTGCTACCCTTTGCCGAAAATTGATCACCTGGTTGAAGTAATTTTAGGATACGAGGTCATATATTTCCAAGATGCATACAATGGATATCATCGATTCCTAATAAACCTGAAAAGTACAGAAAATACGTCATTCATCAAAATGACTTTTAGACTCAAGAATGCAGGGGCCATATACCAGTGACTAGTCGACAAAGTGTCATCCCACCAAGTTGTCCATAATGTTGAAATTTACATTGACAATAAGGTCATTAAAAGCAAGAATCTTGATACATCACCCCATGATATAGAAGAGACAATCATCACCCTCCAAACAATTAGTAAGAAGCTAAATACCAAGAAGTGTACCATTGACGTTGGCGCAAGAAAATTCTTAGGATACAAAGTGTCATCTAGAGGTATTGAATAAAACTCGAATAAGATACAAGCTATTCAATCACTGTCACCGCCTCACTCAACCAAATAAGTTTAATTTCTCCCTATCTCTCCTGGAGTACTTAGCTATTTCATTTAAAAGGTAGCAGAAAAACACATGTCATTTTTTTTGATGTGTTAGAACATCATCTAAGTTCAATTGGACCATGGAGTGCCACAAAGCATATGGAAAACCTAAAAACAATCTGCAATACCTATCACTACTATCAGCTCAAAATCCTGGAAAAACATTGTACTTATATATAGTAGTCTCAATGCACGCCATTAGCTCATTCCTCACACATCAAAAATCATATCACCGAATCCCAATCCGTTGTGTCAACGGGAACCTCCAAGGAGAGGAGAAAATATATTCATTCATGGAAAAGTTATTCCTAGCATTTATCCATTCTTCTAGAAAGATATAATCCTACTTCCAAGCCCATAAAACCATAGTCTACACTGACAATCTGATCAAATAGATCCTCCACAAGAAAAACCACTAAACAATGTGGTCCATTAAATTAGGAGAACACGAAGTGATATTGCATCCAAGAACATCCATCAAAGACCAAGTATTGGTAGACTTTATAGCATATATGACAGGTGAGGTACATCTTGGCATGGATAATTAAGAGTAGTGTTCATGATACAGTCCAACTAGAAGGGTAAATTAAACAATATGCATGGACACTCTTTGTACATGTAGATTCATACAAAGATGGCTGTGAAGCAGTGCTCCTACTCATCGGCCAAGAAGGAGATGAGCATAAGTACACACTTCGATTTGAATTCTCCCTAATGAGGCTATTTAGGAAGCACTCATTGGGGGGGGGGGGGGGGGTTGACTTGGTGATAAGAATAAATATACAGAGTATCCACGCCCAAAATGACCCACGGGTGATCGTGCAACAAGCTATAGGAAACTATATCGTCAAAGACAAACAACTAAGTAAATACTTGAACAAAACCAGAAAACTCATGCCACAGTTCGATCACTTCAGGATTACACACATACCCCGATCGAAAAACACTAAGACGGGTGCTCTAAGAAAGTTAGCAACCTCGGGATACACAACTCTCCAATGACAAAAGGATGTGATTGTGGAACTTAGTCCCGTCAGCAGCACAGTGACGACAATGATGGCCCAAGTCAAGGAAGACAATCTAGGTTAAATGGTGTCGATTATACATTACCTGGAACATGGCCTCTTACCTATGGACAAGAATGAAGAACTGAAAGTTAAGCTCAAATCATCGTCACATGGCTACAAAGACAGTGTACTCTACAAGAGAGGGTACCTGAACAAAATCACAGTGGGCATCATTGGTTTGTTCCCAGTCAAAGCGGTGGGAGAGAAATTCCTATTTATCGCAATCAATTATTTCACCAAATGGGGTGGAAGCGAAACCCTTGAACAAAATCTATTGTTTCGACATATACCTAGAAACAAATTATATCAGATAAAGATACTCAATTTTGAAGTTGTGCATTCAACAAATAGTGCCAATACTTGAGCATAATCCATAAATTCACCTTGGTGGCACACCCTTAAGCTAATGGAATGGTGGAAGTGGTCAGGCTTGGTTGGACTGTGTGGAGATCTTTGTGGACATTCTAAAAGGAATCTGTGGAGTGCATGTCGGATTGCTATGGGAGGCATGATCACCCTCCTAAGCTTAGCCTTGGGACTTCGGGCAGATGAAAGTGACTCCGTATGTGTCGAGTCTTCTGGCTATCTTTACACCCCCACTGCTTTGGTTGAGGCCATGAGGCTCATATTGTAAGGCCATCAATTCATATGCCTACATGGGGAAAATGGACCAGTTCATGCGTCTCCTACGGTCCTGGAGGGCAACCTACAAGACTGATACTAGATTTAAGGCTTTGTCCATGGTTGTGGATGAGGAGTTCGTGATAGAGTTTAGACATCCTTTGGGTGAGATCAAAGAGGATCAGAAAATAAGCGCGAGCATCCTTCTCAGCCTGAGCATCCATAACACCCAAATCAACCCGCTCATCAACCTAATCTGACTAAGGAGCAGCCTCAGTAGGAGCATCCTCAATAGCAGCAGCCACCACCACAACTTTACATTGAGGAACAGGCTTAATAGCAACAAAAACCACCATCGTATTATCACTATGGGCATCCCTAGTATGGGTATCAGCCATTATTTCATATGTCCACCATGAAGCAGTAAATCTAAGGACAGTTGCGGACTATAAGCCATCAACTTCATTGGTATGCCGATCAGATGGAGGGATTGGTTTGCACTTTTAATGGTTACGGGCAGGATCTCCACCATATTCGCACTCACGTTGACTGCTTGAGCTACATTATAGACAGTTAAAGTCCGTGCATGGTATTCCTAGAGGGCCGAGTTCATTGTCTTGCTCATAGTTAGAGGTATGAATGTGAGTTCGTAGATCAGAAGGTAAACGACTATAATGAAAACCACAAGGAGATATTGGCTCGGATGAGGATGGTCAGAATTGGGGAAAGGGGCCGAGGGTCTCACCGATGAAGAGAGGTGGAATTGGATAATACTTATCTATGTTTTGATGACATCTCTTTCTTTGTTGTTTGTTGGTTTATTTTAGGTGATTTAGACACCTACCTTTTGTGTTTTTTTGGATGTTTGTATTGAGATTTAGTATTGATTTTATGTTTGAACTCTTTTTTTGTATTAAGAAACTCCTAAGGAGAAATATTATCATGAAAAAAATTGGAAAAAATGAAAAAAAAACAAAAAGAACGTGCTAAGTTGAAAACCCGAAAGAGCAACTTAGACAAAATTTAGAGGGTGGGGGGATAGGTCGAAAGACTGAAAGGGAAACCTATGAAAAAATTAGAGGTCTAAAAGTGAGGAATAAGGTCAGACATGGGCCTTGAAAGAAATGAGAGATTAGGATAAAAATCCAAGAGGGCTCCTAGGAAAAATAAGAGAACTAAAGAAATTGAAATATGTTGAGGCTCGTTTTGCCCACTTGTGGAACTTTCAAGTAAAGTAAGCTATCTTCTTATTTTTCTTTAGATTCTCATACCTTATTCTTATTTGGCATGAATTTTCGCTGTTTTGGTGGTGAGAACTCCTTGTATCAAAATATGAAGGTTAGTGAGCCTTTGTGTTTGGGAGGGTAGTTCTAGGAATAAGAGTGATTGATTGTATTTGGGGGATAGAGCTTAGGAAACCATCTTAGGACTTTATTCATTCTTACTCTAGGACGAGTAATGGTCAAAGTGGAGGGGATTTGATGAAACGGAAAATTGCTATCCTTTTAACACATTTGATACCCATCTTTATCACGTTTTGTTGGTGATTAGAAAGTATATTAGATGTTTTACCAAATAGGTAGTTATAATCATCTATGATTTGATCATTATTATAATGTTTTGTGAGCTTATTAGAGATCGATCATCGGAGAAGGTCATTCGCAAGAATGGTATTAGATTGAAGGTCATCCGTGAGGGTGGTAGTAGAATGAAGGCCATATATGTGTGTGTGTGTGTGTGTGTGTGTGTGTGTGTTCAAAGGATGTTTTGGTTAGAAGTGAAGAAGAGCATAGAAAGGAGAAAGATTTGAAGCAAAAGGGTAAGACAAAGGCAAGCGGCATAGATCGTGCCCTTCATAAGTGACATCAAGGCTCAAGAATAAATCCCAGCGAATGTTTGTGTAAATATACACAGTCTGTATGCTTCAAGAAAATGCAAAGGCTCGAGAATCAGCCCCAGGGAACGGGTCGAGCAGCACGGTCAGTGCCATTGGGTTTACTATGGTATTTTAGAACTGACTTTTCTTTCTCTCTTCCTACCTATAAAACACCCACTTTAGTCATTGGATAAACCATTGGATAACAAAGCGTAGACTTCCAGGTTTTAGTTGTACTTTTTGTTTCTCTATTCATTTATTTCGTCATGTTTATCATGTTAATTTAATCCATTTCTTTCTATGGATTATTGCATATTAGGCTAGATTAACGCTTGGGAGGATTTGCTAAACATATTTAGTTAACAATTTGTGAGATTATAATATTCTTCCTATATGTTACTTAATTATCATTATTACTTGTTTTTTTTCTTGTGATTATGCATGATTAAAATTAAGGTTTAAGACCAATTACAATTATGCCATAATTTAGCACTAGACTCAGGAATGAACCCAAGAAGATTTCATCTTTTTTTTGGTTTGGCCAATGATCAACGTGAAGGTCGTGTCTAGGAGTGAAAACTATGCATGATTGTTGGTTGTTGGTTTATATTAGGCTTAAACGTGTGACTGGGTTAGTTTATGGACAATACGTGAGTTATGGACAATTGGGTCAATAATCTTTTATCACATTGGGGCCATAAGGTAATCCCGATAGTCATATCTCGAGTTGTGGCAACCAAGGTTGGATAAAATCTTAGAGGGTAATAATGAGGTACTAATGTCCTAGATGTCAAAGGTCTACGTCTAGGATGGATATTCACGTTGGGTCCCCGGTGTGTAATGCTACTATCAAGTTTAATTCACTTCGCGAGATTTACACTCTTTGTTAGATTTCCATGCTAGATTACTCATTAGTTTCATACTTTTGGTTAATAGATAACAAAACCTTTTTTGTGACAAGCACACACTTGGTGACGCTTGTATGCGTATTGCTACGTGAAACTAACCAATGAACCCATTTCCCTGAGAACGACCCCAATGTACCAATATATACTTTTTAGTATTCAGTAGTAAATTAGTAATAGGGTAGCAAATGTAAATTTAATCTTTGATTTTTTTCCATTCATTTTTTTATTTATATACTTAATTTCACATGCTTAATTCATTTCACGATTGATGAATGAGTACCATATACTCCCTCTGTCCCAAATAATATTGCACACTTGCTTTTTTACTGTATTTAAGAAAATATGTTTGACCATTAACATGTTTAACTACGTATAATAACAGCAAATAAAAAATTAATATTTAAAACCT
>JAUOBV010042953.1:0-14057 GCA_032360425.1 Rubia occidens
GTAATAGAATATTAGATAAATTAGAATCAGGTTAAGAAAGGAATACCCTTTCTGATTGGTTTTGTATATATCCTTTTTCATATCTAATTCTGTCTTGGATACCCTTTGTACTTAGTATATATATGAATACACAAAGCCACAATTATTAGTGGGTTTTACATTCTATCAACACCGATAATTCTCCATGATCCCTTCCTTAATAGTTATTTATCCAATCCTTAAACCAAATTGGGAAACCCAGTGATAATGCTCAATGATAATGCTCTCTTTTTCAGGTCTTAACAGTGCAGAGAGAAATGAAATTTATCTTCATCCACAACACCATATCTAGCACATAGACTGTGAGGTGAAAATTTTCTTTTATTAACGCTCATTTAATCAGCTGGCAGAGTATTATTGAGTGTCTTCCAAAGAAACACCAAGATCTTATGTGGAAATTTTAGGCTTCAGGCCGTAAGCCGCATTTTCCTATCACCTGTCATGATCCCTGATGTGAGAAATTCCTTCTGAGTGATAATAGTATTCTGAATCAGCTCACAGCGAGTTCTAACTTCTTCAGGTACTTGCAACTAGAGCTCTAGCGATTAAGTTATAATGGTTTTATTGCCTATGCATTAAGGTAGCAAAATGTCAATTAACTTTTTTTATGCTTTCTATCTTTATTTAAGGTTTTGATCGTGTGATCATGGTCCAATGATTGCGCTCCCCTCTCTTGGATCATGGTCCAATAGGTGGATCATGGTCCAATAGGTGAATCATGGAAAGTATTACTTCTTTCTATTTTCATGATTATCCAGCTCGAGGTGTGATGCAGTGTTCTCAGTCTTTGTGAATTTGGTGAACTACCCAGATTTAATGAAGTCATCACTTCGCGTGCTCAGATTTGACTAACTAGGATTGGACGAATCATATACATAAGCCTCCCCCCAGTCATGGATTCATGGAAAATGAAGTGTAGGGTGAGTGTTTTTGTGATATGAACGATGTCATATTTGAAGCGAAGTATTAATAAGAGGAAATACTCAGTGGATCAATCAGGTTTAAATAGTATAGTATATACGCAGTTTAAAGTGACTTCGTGGGTAGAAAAAATATGTTTGTTATAATTTGAAAGAATTTGGTAATAAGTTGAGCATAAATGTAATGAAATGTAAAATTTATGGTAACCGATTAATATTCCTAAAATTTGGGAAGTGGTCAGTATTGTTAAGAAACACAAGGAAATAATTGTTGTGTATATATAACGCTATACAGAGTAATCATTACGAAACGTGTTTCCCTATTTTGACATGTGACAGTTCTGATTTTCAATTGACACAAGTAATTCATTGCATCGAAAAGGTACATTTTGAATTCCTTTAACGAAAAGGTGCGTTTTATTAAAGTGACTTTATCGATTTGAATTCCTTGCCAGTTCTATAAAATCAAGTGTACATCTTTCTTTCTATCTTATTAGGATTATCATAATTCAGTGAAATTTTTGTGAGAGCTTATTTTCAAAAGGAAAATTACTCTTCCAACTTTTCTTATTTCATAATTATGGTAGTTGCACGTGCCGAGTTTTTGTTCTCTGCTGCTAATCATGTTGTTAGCACTTATGAGACAAATCATAGTGAAATACATGTTAACAATGATGGTTTCATCGAGGAAAAATGTAGGGGAAGAGGGAGGTAGTCAAGTGATTGAAGATGGGCGAAGTTTAATGTCTGAAAATGACTTAATCGCTCTAAAGGAACAATCCCCCTTCTTGAACAATTGTGAGATTAAGATACCAACTACAAGAAAGAGAGAGAGAGAGAGAGAGAGAGAGAGAGAGAGAGTGAGAGATTCTGAAGTCCTCCTACTGGATATCTTTCAGTGTAGGAACACCATTTGTTATATGGCATTACCCTACCCATTTCAAATTTCATTTTGAATGCATTGGAGTTTTATGGTGTGGCTCTAGCTTAGTTTCATCCTCAGGGCATGGTTATGATTGTTGGTTTTAGGGAATAATATAGTAAGGTTGGGAAGAATTTTAGTGTTGGTTTGTTCTCCAAATTTTATCAACTCCGAAGGTTGATGAGTAGTCAAGAGTCGTTAACTTTTTACCTAGCTATTCCTGGGATTCGAGTTGTGCGGGACTAGCCTAGCTACCTTGGAATTTGGAAGGATAGACACATGTTTATCACGTGTTCTGGTGGAAAATCTATGCCACTAGGGAATGTTGTGGTGCCTTAGATAGGCAATTTGATAAGGAAACGAAGTTGAAAAAGGAAAGTGTGATTGTGAAGGCATTAGCCGCATATTCGATGAGGATTAGAAGCCCGAAGGGAAAACCGAGGTTGTCTTCTATTTTCTTTTCGTTTGAGTTATCAGGGAATAATGTAGTTTATTGTTTATGGTATTTGTGTGATGTGTGAATCATTATTGATACTTTAATTATATGTAGGTAGGACAATGCACGTGTAGCTATTGAAGCCCCTATTATTCGAGACGAGAGAGAAGAAGGTTGCTATGACGAGGGCTTCTAAGTAGATTATGGGTGCCGTAAATATTTTTTGATAACTCTAAGTTAAAGGGGAAGAAAGGTGAAGTGTGGATTGACATTGATATGTCAAAGGCTCGCCAGTGGCATCTGGCTAAGATTGCAAAGCCAGGCTTTCGAGGTGTCAAACGTAAGTCTAGGGAGGGAGAGGCTAGTGCCAAGCCATCATAGCTGCAGAAGGTGGCCGGTTATTTTCCTGTGGTGGCATATAACTTATTGATTATAGGTGTGACGAAGCACCGACAAAAGCCAACGAATGGTGCCAAAAGGACAGTTTACTTATTTGAAACAACTTTTCAGGTACGTTTGCGATAAATATATGCATTGTTTCATATCACATGCTCACTATATAATGTGAGTTATTTACGATTCGTAGATGGGGAATATCTAGCATCTTTTGGGCATCCCATGACTACTAACTCAAGAACTAGATCGCTCAAGTACACATATTATTACGATAACCCTAGGATTTTGAGTGCTTTTTAGTTCAGACTGAGCTTCGCGAGTATCGTTTGACAGTCAAGGATACTGATTGGTTTTCTAAAATGTGTGTCATTCGTAGTCAGCAGACTTGGAGGTTGGTGCTGCATCCTTCTCGTGTCAATGTGGTTGGCTCTAAATGGGTGTTCAGTTTGAAACTTAACGAGAGACTTGTGGCTCAAGAATTTTCGCAACATCTAGATTACAACTATAATCACACCTTCAGTCTAGTGGCTAAGGTTTCTACGGTATGCACTTTATTGTCTCTTGTTGTTCTTCGTAAGTGGTAATTGTATTAGTTGGATGTCAAAAATGTCTTCTTGAATGGCGTTCTTGAACCATTAGTTTACATGGAGCTGCTTACTGGTTACAAGGATCTCATGCGTCCTGATTATGATTTTCGACTATGAAAGGCTATTTATGGTATAAAACAGGCCTCACGTGCCTGGTCTCAATGCTTTACCTTTTCCTCATTAGCCTTGGCTTTGTCTGTAGCTCTTCCGACACTTCATTATTCGTGTTTGTGAAATGTGCCTCCTTACTTTATCTTTTGGCTTATGTTTATGGCATAATTCTCACAGGAAATGATGGTGTTCACAATCAGAAGTTTATTGATTATGTGAATCGTGAGTTTAAAATCACCAATCTTGACACCTTGCAGTATTTTTGGGTTTGGAGGTTGTTACTACTTCAGACGGCTTATTCCTTGGTCATGCGAGATATGCCGAGGATGTACTTCTTCGTGCAGGTATGATTGATGTTGTTCTTGTTATTACTCCTTTGGTGGCTTATTCTCAACTCCTTAGCTCTTCGAGTAAGTCGTTTGGTAATCTCACTCATTATCACTCTTTGGTTGTCGTTTTCCGGCACTTGACAATCACACGTCTTGATTTATCTTATGTTATCGATAAGGTCAGTCATTTTTACAGGCTTCTACTAATGACTATTTCCAGGTTGTCACTCGGATTTCACGTTATGTTGGGATGTCTTTTTATGCAAATCAATCTGCCCTTATTGTTCTTGCCTATTTTGATGCCGATTAGGCTCGTTTTTTGAAGATCCATAGATCAACTTATGGTTATGCCATCTTTTCTTGTAGTAATCCGGTTTCTTAAGAGTGCTAAGAAGCAACCTATGGTGTCTGGTTCTAGCTTGGAATCTATAACCAATACTGCAACAGAACTAGCTTAGATGATGAATCTTCTTCGAGATCTTCGTGTGTCACCTACCGCGCCTCCTATATTGATGTGTGATAATAATGATGCTCTCTTTCTTGGTCAGAATCTTGTTTCACATAAAAGAGTTAAGCATATTGATACTGATTATCATTTTGTTCGTGAGATGGCTTCTGTCAAGTTTAAGGTATTTCATATCTTCATACCTTGAACTTGTGGACATTTTTACAAATGGTCTATCTCGTCCTCAGTTTGAATTTCTACCATCCAAGTTCTCCATTATTAGTAATCCTGAATTCCGCTTGAGTGGTAATAGAGTTAAAGAGAGAATAAGAAACTTACTGGTTAGACTGTAACATTGTATTACTTATGATTATACCATTTGTACTCATTATAAATATCAATACGCACAACCCAATAATTAGTGTTTTACATTCTATCACAATATTTGCCCAATACAAATAAGATTACACTATTAAATTGGTTAGTTTAACACCAATCAGACTAATGAGCGAGTGTAAATCGATTCATCATAATGCCCGCTATTGTCAAAAACTATGTTTTTTTTACTCGAATTTCTCATCAATTTGGTATTAAATCATTCAGGATAACCAACTACGATCTAATTTATTTTCAGTTCTTAGCACATACTTCCCTAACTTAAAATCCATCGAACCTCCATCTGTTCATGTCTTTCACGTAACCAAATGTGTCTCTGTTCATTATTAAGTTCAGAAATCTAATGTTGGAACTGTTCTATATGACATCTTCTCTTGCTCCGCTTCTTCCTTGCGCTCTCTCTCCTTGAGTTCATTTAGAATAAGAAGGATGCCGAACAAGATCCATCCGCCTGACGAGTCTCCTCCACCACCTCCTCCACCACCTCCACCGCCGTGTGGAGGAAGTGTAGGCCCACTGTCATCAAGTTTTGGTGTCTTCACTCCATCTGGAATAAAATCAAAGTTCACACACATTAAAACAGCAAAATATCTTATACTTTTAAATGCATGGCGCAGTATGAAACCTGAAATAGGATGAATCCTGAAATAGGATGCTACAAAGATATACTTGCATTATCAAATTTTCACTTTAGGCTCGAAGATTAAAATGAATAAACACATGTCTTCATTCAATATCAAGTTCCAGCTCAAAGATCAGATTGTAGATTTATTGAAACCTAATATGCTTGAATGCTATTATAATGAGATAACACGGGCTGTAAACATGAAGCAAGAAAAACATGAGCTGCAAAAGGAGAACGAAAAATGTGATGAACTCACCTCTGACTGGAGCTTTAGATGTTGTTTTCGGCCTTTCTACAGTAGGTTGAGTTTTCACTGCCCTACATTTAACATCCTGCGCATGTTCTTCGATGAGAAACGCAATATTTATAGAGTAAGAGAATCATGTACACACAACTAATGTAGACATACCAAAGCTGCCAGACGAAGTGCAGAGGCAGAACCAAATTGAGTCGTTTCTCTCTTCACTGGTACGATACCACCAATCAGTTGAGCGCGTAATGGTCTGCACATCTGAAATCTTCTCCAACCATAAGTAGAGACCGGCATATATGTGCTCATCCGTCCATCATGGCTCTTGATTGCTAAATGTACAACATAGTATTTAGGTGCGTATCAGTAAGGCTGCTGTACAATTGAAAGCAAATAGTTCACTACAGATTTAACAGTTGAGTGCAAACAATTTTTTGCAATTAAAACATCGAAACTTATATACACTCATAAACAATAACAGTTTTGGATCACAATAGCGATTACTCGAGGAAAAGACCTACTCTACCAAGGCTACCATGTTGAAATTGCAGTAGAGGCCAATTATCAACTAGGCCTTTATTTCTGCTTGCAAACTACCCACTGTAGGATCGGCTACAAGGATCATATCCCGCCATCATGTTCTATTAATACACACAGCTTCATTACTGTTTATATGCATCATATCTTCCTATATTGTCTCTTTCCAAGTCTTAGTTCGTCCTCTTCCCCTGGATCCCTACCAAGAAAAATTACTAATCGAATAAAATTCTATCAATTCAACCAAATCTACGAGCCTACGGCTACTAGAGCTAGTATTGATGTGAAATCAAAACAAAGAAGTAGTTTTCGATGACCAAAACGCTTAACATGGCTAATCTAAAAAGGAGCATTTTCTATCAATTCCAAATACTGTTAACTGTAAGCATTACTCAAAAGCCAAGAACTAGGGTGAGTATTCACAGGCATTACCTGCAGGTATTATGGTTCCCAGCTTGGGTGACACCAAGGCCGCTGTAGTTTCAGTTGCAGGTAACAGTGCCATGCTTAATTGCTTGCAGACTACCAATTAAATTCCCTGAAAATTTGACCTGCAACAACAAGCAGTTTAATTGGTTAGTCATCCCACGGTATCCCTACCCCTAAAAAAACACACATACACAAAGGGAAAATCAAAATTTTCGACTGTTACCCTACACACAGAGCCGGCGGTGTTGAAGTCTGAACAAATTCGATGCAGAACAGGCAAATATGGAGTTGCGGAATTGGTAGAGAATCATTGAATTTCACCAATCACGCTTAGGTTTGTGTATTTGCATGGCCAGCCGAATCTAAGAAAAATGGACGCCGTGGTTTGTAAGTCGGTGATTTTTCTTCATCGAGGAAGATCGGGAGGGTTCTAGACCCGATTATTTATCCTAATGGGCCTCTTCCAGGCAAAATTAATAAAAGAGTTACGCCCTAACTTTTAAAAGAAAATGTCAATATAACCCTACAATATCATAAATTGTCAATCTAATTGTTGATTCCGTTGACTTTTTAGTCAATATTTTTCTGGTCGAATTATGGTGAAAAGATAATTTTGTCCTTGGATTAAAAAAAGGAAAAAGAGGAAAAATTTTATATCCTCGTCTTCCCACCTTGAATTGATTGTTCCCCTCTTTTTCGTCAAAACCCTCATTTTCTTCTCTCGTGAATTGGCAGTGGTGAATCGGCGAATATGCTTCTGGGCGAGGATGAGGCCAAGGCCGGTAGTAGCTATTGCAGCAGCGCTACCCAGATTGGTCGGAGCTAGAGGTTCGGTGGCATCGTGGGGACGGAAATCGATGGACGTCGGCGTTGCTAAGCTCGAGTGGTGGTAGAGATGCCACAGCCTTGCTTGCTAGGGTCTCGCCTTCGAACGACCGCTAGGCTGTGCAGAAATCTTACAGGCTGGAGGAGCTCGCCTCACCGCCACCAGCAGAGCCAGAGGAGCTCTGATCTTCAGCACCACCACGCAAGTTTGGTAGATCCGGCGAACAGACACCATGGAAGATTCCAGTAGCATCATCGCCTCAACATTACTTAACGAAGTTGAATTCGTCGTCTTCAGAAACAAATGACTCGGTGTTGTTTGAAACCATTGAAATTCCTCGATAAGTGGGCATTCCGTGAACGAAGTGACGGAGTAGGTTGGGTGGTGGGTAGGGTGGCAGTTTATGGTGAATAAAGTGGGAGAGCGGCGGCGAGCTAGTTAGATTGGGGTGGTGGTAGGCTAGCTGGTGGCGGGCTGGGTGGTGGCGGTGGCAAGCTAGGTGGGGTGGCAGTGGCCAAGGAAGTGGTGGCGGGTAGGAGGGAGCGGGTGGTTGTGCAGTGGTGAGAGCAGTGAATCGAGGTGGTGGGGTAGTTATGCGGCGGCAAAAGTGGCGGAACGAGGTGGAAGAAGAAATGAAGCAGCCATGTCACAATTGTTTTGTTCAAAGGGATATTTTTGTCCTTTTAATTTTTTATTTTGTCTGAATTTACTTGGTCAATGCCGGAATCAGGGAGTTTGGTTATATCGGCACAAATTTTTCAAAAGTTAGGATTCGATTGGCACATACAACAATTAGTTAGGGTTAAATTAGCACTTTCTGAGATTGCAGGGTTATATTGGCCCTTTCAACCTAGATTTAGGGTTATAAATGTATTTATCCCTTAATAAAATGACAATGTCTTGTGAAGTCTTCTTTTAGAACTACTAATTGTTAGACGGTTATTTTATAATTAATATAATAATTTTTTGTTTGTTTCTATTTATTGCAATGATGTATCTATAACTTTAAAATAAATATTTGAAGTGTATCGCAATGTATAAATAATTATAATTTGTGCCTAAAAGTTATTCAAACAAAAAATTTCATGATTAGTCTAACAATTAGTCGGTCTGAAAATTTTCTTTTTGAGCATAGTCTATCTGGTCCCATAAAAGATATTTTTTAGTTTACCTTTTCAAGCATCAATTTTTAAATACCATTATCTTTATTTAGGTATATATATATATATATGGCAACGTTTTGGAAATACCGCCTTTTCATAGATATATGGAAAATTTTGGTTGAATTAGAATTATAGAAAATTAAAAGGTTTTAGTTGCAATTTTAAAAAATTATTATGAAACATGCAGCAATTATAAGTTTTTGACTCGATTAATACAACGCGGAAGTTTTATCTTTATTTCTTCTAATTTGCAGTTTAAACCTTGGATTTTTCATAAATTATGGAAAGACCGTCGTTTAAGAGTCCTACTCTATATACAATAGATAATATCTAAATATATGTTATAAAAAATCTAGAAAAATCATATGTGATAATAGGTAAAGTGCATTTATAGTAATATCATCTTTATCAAGACTCATACAAAATCAAATACACCACATATTTTGTATTTAGCAACCAACAAACTAAAACCCTAGGTCGTTCAAATCAAACAAAACTTACATTCAGTCACACTAACATAGCAATGCAAAAAAAATTGACGCAAACCAAATGGATATTAACATCCCTCAACACCCGAAATCAAGAACTTCAGCAACCAAATTCACTAACCTAAAGAACCCTTTCGAACCAACCCTCACACCCATAAATTCGCCCCAATTTAAACAAAAACAACAAAACAGTATTCAATATTCCATGACTAAGAATCAATGAGGCATATTGTGGGTGTACTTCAATCAAGATTACCGTTTTCAAGTTGCCCTATTTTATAGTCAAAATGCCACTACGAGCGATGGTCATCTTATGTCGGCCGGTGGGATCTTTGCACCTCCGCTGCAGCAAACCAGCGACAACAACTGGGATCTTCATCGTGTGAGAACGACAGTGAGTGGTTAGATGCAGTAGGGTGATTACCTTTGGTGTTGGGAGAGACGAACTGGTTGCGGGAAAGGAAGAAAGGAGAATAAGGGGGAAAAAGTAAAACTTTTGGTTAATAAGCAATGAAAGTAATATTGTCTTTTCAGGTTTTCCAAATTTTAATTTTTTTTTTCCAAAGAAGTATAATAGTCATTTTATATAATCCTGGCCACACTTCTATTTTCAGGGTTAGATTGACATTTTCGACCAAATAATAAGGTTAAATTTGCACTTTAAAAAATTTCGTCAATGACGGGAGTGTTGGGGGATCCAACCCTTCATATTGATTATCACATTGGCAAATAGCCTACATTTGATTGATCTATTGCAACGAGATATGAGCTAGGCTCATTTACACATAGACACTAAATATTACATTTAAAACAAGAGTCTATGTGGCACAAGGAAAAAACATAAACATGATACATAATCTACGAGGATACATAATCTATGTTGGTCCTCTACTGTAAACCATCTGAACAGCTCGACCTGAACCCGTCAGCTTGATTTGTTGACCAAGTTGAGATGGCGTCCCACCTCGAATCGGACACAGCATAGCATAAAACTTGTAAGAAAGCCCATAACTCACCCCAAATTGGACTACCCTATCCTATCTAGCCGGAATCTATCAATCTGTTCTGAATCCTCACGTCGGTTGTGCCAAAAGTTAGTATTTAAACAACTTTTAACTCATATTTCTCCTAAACCTAGTGTTGGAACATATCGAAAACCAAACATGCCCTTCGAAATAAGATCTCCGGAAAAACATAGTTTGGTACAGCTAATCTAAATCTGATGCTAAAATCAAAATGAACCTAATATGACTATTTAAAATCAAAATTTTAAATGCTATCCTCATTTTTCTGTTTTAAAACTTAAAAGGAAAATAAAGCGAGGAAAATTAAATTTGTACTTTCAAATTTTACATGATTAAATTGGTACTTTCAACCTATACACAGGTTATTTGCACTTTCATTGTTGGATTGTTTATTAACTATAATTTATAATGTTTTTGCAGCTTTTGAGGAGCCATGCATAGTTTCGGGTTTTCATCCTAAATGCAAGTTACACTCATGTCCTGATAATAAACATGTAGGGTTCAAGGCGATCATCAGAGTGCTAGAATCAATCTTTTGCATAGTATTTAGACATTAATTAACAGCAACATATGTTACAACTTACAATTTAATGCAACAAATAACTCTTGAACTTCATCAATTATTACAATCTTCCTTCATTCAAAAGATAAAATTCATCAAATGAAACTAAAACTCTCCATATCCCTAGTCTCTTCAACTCCATTGCCAAATCCTATATAAATCCATGCTCATTGCACCTCAGCGAGCATCACCAAACATTTCAACATCTCCACTTCCAAAAAAATGGATCAGTCTTCCAGGATCGTCCTAGTACTTGCCTTCGTCACGTGTTCTTATGCTCCATTAACAACGTGCAGGGACCTCAAGAACCCGGGCATCCCGAACAGGCTAAAATTCTTCGAAGAAAACACGTCGACGTGTTGGGATTCGCTGTTTGAGCTCCAATCATGCACTGGAGAGATCGTGTTGTTCTTCCTGAATGGAGAGACGTATCTCGGTCCAAACTGCTGCAGAGCCGTGAGGACCATTCAGGGCCATTGCTGGCCTTCCATGCTAAGTTCTGTTGGCATCAATGCTCAAGAAAGTGATGTCCTTTTGGGATATTGCGATACCGGCGACTCTGGTGGCTCCGCCCCTCGCCCTCCTCAGCCACCATTGCCGCCATCGCCGCCACATTTCCGATTCCCTAATCGTCACTGAAAGGTAGCATGGATTAGTGTTGAATAAGACTGTCACTTGGGGTGGCTACCTTTATTATTACGAGTCTTTGTATTCTACAAGTTGAATCGCTCCATTGCATCTTAACATGATTGGTTTAAGGCATGTTGTAGTATCAAAGAGCTTATCCTGATTTTAAGAAATTAATATCCACTTTCTATAATCTTGATGGATTTCATGTTTTGCTAGTAAAACATCGTCCAATTGATGGATGACTATGTAAACGCAGTCAACATTTTAAAACATACTGTCCTACAACTATTTGTCACTTCACTTTTTCAAAATCAAATTTAGTAAACTTTTACTATTAATATAAATTTATATATATGTGTATATATATACGGTATATGATAAAAATATCACACAAGATATTGTTATATTCATATTAATATATCTGTTTTCTAAATATAACTTTTTATTCTGAATTGGTATATGGTCAAAGATGATTATTGAAAATCGTAAAAAAGTAAAGGGCTCAAAAGTAATGAGATGGAGGAGTATATAGTTTTCTAGTCACATTAAATTAGAGTGGCAGTTTGTCGACTGAACCAAATCAGGTTTCTCATTCGGTTTGGGTTGAGCCTAGAATCAAAATGGTTCGTGTATCCTTTACTTCGTTTTCCATTTAATTTGAGTTGAGTCTGATAAAAAACGCTAACCCAATTCCAACCGAGCCAAAATTTATAGAAATAAAATTGAAACCATCCGTCTGATTCTAATTGTTCCAACTGATTTCGATCCGATATTTCAGATCGGACTGAATTGACGGACTCAATCCAACCCTAGAGTTAAAACTTAAAATACTACTCCCTCTATCCCACAATAAACTTTCGAATTGATTTTTGCACAAACTTTAATACAAGTTTATGTGGTATCTTTTTAAAGGATGATGAGAGTGGGCCTACATAAATCAAATGAAAAGAAGAGTTACGACCACATATTTATAACTAAATGTATAATATAGAATTAGGAAGTTTATAGTGTGACGTTCCAAAAAAGAAAGTAGGAAGTTTATTGTATGACGGAGGGATTATTAGTCTAAGAGAGACTCATATGAGAACGTCTCACCATAACTTATGGTGAGACAAGGTACAAACTAAAGTTTTACAAATTACAAAAAGTATCTCATGTCATTCCCATCTTTAAATAATTCTATTTAAACCTTCATCTCACCATAAAATTTGGTGTGACCGTCTCACCCAAGTCTTTGTATTATGTTAAACCTAATCAAGCCACAATTCACAGAAGTGAAATTAAATAAAAAAAAGGAGCAGGACCCTAGCTAGATCATGTTGTTATCAATTTAATTGTATTTTAGTTAATTCACTTAATTTTAATTAACTCAATTTAATAAAAGGGACATATTCAAATATAACCCTTTATATTTGAAAAAGTGCAGATATAACTCTGACATAATTTTTAATGTAAAATAACCCTAATTAACTATTTTACATAAGTGCAAATATAACCCTAAACACTATATTTCGGTATTGACCCACCAAAAATGACCATAATGCCCTTTGAGCTAAATACAAAAATTTAAAAATAAAAATGCCCTTTACTTCACCACTGTTCTACCCCCACCGCCTCCACCGTCGCCGCTACACCTCCACCACCAGGTCGCCACCGCCACCGCAGTCACCATCGCTCCACCTCCACCCACCCATCGCCATCACCACCACCTCCAGCTAGCCTCCGCCACCACCAATTTCCACCTCCACTGCCACTTTTCGCCACTACATTACCACTTTTAGCCACCACCACCACAACTACTTTCCGCCACTACATCATCACTTTCTGCTACCAAATACCACCGCCACATGAACCCCAAACATATTTTGGCCTCCTGGTCGCCACCCCACCACCCCCCAGATTTTCCTCGTCGCGATCTCGATTTGCTTTACCACTCCTAGCCACCACCCACCATCGACATATCCATCGCATAGGGTTCAACATATCCACCGCCAAGTGTTCGACATCTCCGCCACGCCTCCCAGATCGATTAAAAAGAAATGGCGACGGAGAACGGTGGGGGTTCTCCGTTCAATTTGCTCAGTCATGCCTCTTAGATCGATTTTCTCCAGCGCTCCCAGCCACCACGCCACCATCGACATATCCACCGCCTAGGGTTCGACATCTCCATCATCAAGGGTTCGGCATCTCTGCCACGCCTCCTAGATCAATTAAAAAGAAATGGAGATGGAGAACGGTGGGAGAGAACGTCGACGAGAGATCGATTGATTGAGAGACCCTGGAGAAGAACGGTGACAGAGGTGGAGCTATACCTAGCGCTGCTAATGGCAGTATCCCTAGCGTCATTAGTGGTGGTATTCCTAGCGACGTCACTCGAATCTCACATTGATTTTTCCATTGGTCGGAATGGGAGTTCGATAAAGTGAACCAGCGTGTGTTCTCTACTTTAATAACCAACCAGACGACAGAGGTGGAGACAAGGTGAACTGGTATTTCTTACTTTTTATTTATTTTATTTTATTTGTTCAATGGGTAAAATTTTCTTTTAAATTAAATTTGGCCTCAAACTGTCGGAAAATGTTATATTTGCACATGAACTAACTATCTAGGGTTATATTTGCACTTTTAACTCTCGCATGGTTATATGTGCAGTTTCGTGAATTATGTAGGATTATATGCACTTCGCATAAATGAAATTTAGGGAAAAGTGCAATAATGACCCTATAAGATTGAGAAAGTGAAAAAATGACCTTATAAAATCTAAAAGTGCACAAATAACCCTATGTTTCAGTCAAAATGCACAATTTTACCCAAATTGAACTATTTCAGCATTGACCGAAGAAAGTCAGGCATTGACCATTTATGAAAAGACAAAAATACCCCTAAGCTTAAAAGTACAAATCTAATGACCCTTATACCCCCCTGATCCTAAGCTTCTTCT
>JAUOBV010043262.1:0-14053 GCA_032360425.1 Rubia occidens
AAGTTTAGATAGAGTAGTAGGGATAGTTCCTTCTACCATCAAGTTATGGTTTTGAGGTGGAAGTTTAGGATGAGAGTTGCTAATACGTCCCCTTTTCCTAGGGGGATCAAAGGTGCTTGATGATCCACTAGTTCGATCTTTTATCCTTCTTATTTGGGAGGTATCAGCGGCATTTCCAGCAACCACCTCTCCACATTCATTAGCCATAACTTCAGTAGTTATTAGCTAAGAATTTTCTTCGACAACATTCTCATGTGGGACAACAATTGCAGTGTTGTCATTTGTTTGGGTAGACGCAGCTTTTGGCTCCTCATTTTCATATCACGAAAAATGTCCTCTCAACTAAATGCTTAGCTAAATCTATATCTACAATCCAGTGTACAAAACAAGTCAGACAAATAAGTAGAAATAATAGGACAGTGAGAAGAGTAAGAGATAAAAATAAAGACAAGGAAAAACAACAAGATAACAACAAACAAACACATTCACTATCAAGATCAACATGGAGAAGATAGATCGAATGTTCGCTGAATGTTAATACCACCTCGAACTCAGCGTTAAGATGAACCTCATCCTTTGGATGTTTGGATTTGGGAACATTACAGTTCCAAATTGGAAAAGCTTGTTCTCTCTCATTACCAAGTTTTAAAAAGAAAAACATTTTACGCTAAACACCACAGTTATTAGGAAATACGCTAATGAACTTGACAATGGGAATGACTGGATAAAGGATGAATTCGTCAGACAAGTTTTTCACCTTGCGAAACTGATAAAGGCTACATAATAGGTCAATCGAAAAGGGAATTTGAGTTGTCTCACACACATGATAAAAAAATGACAATGATCGAGATAGCCTTAGGGTGAAGCTAAGATAATGTGACTCGATAAGAGTAAGTCTAGAAAGTGCTGAGGTAAGGGAAAAGCAAGTCCAAATTTAAGATGACCCTAACAAGAGATAAAGCCAGAATGAGGAGTGCAAACACTGTCAGAGTAACCAGGATCCCTAAGCTCATGCCAAAAAAAAAGTGGAAAATTATGCTTTAAATTTTCCAATTGGTAATCAGAAAGAATACTACTAAAAGTGGAAGAACCGGTGAGATGGTCGGAATCCTCCCCGGAATTGACATCATCAACATGGACATATTTTACGAAAGGATCAGCAACATTAGAGGTAGACATTTGGGCAGATAAAATTCCTAAGATTCAGATGAAAACTTTATCAATTACAATCACAGAACGCAAAATGGAATATTCCGGTGAATTTTCAAAAAAACGAACATAGAATATGCGTCGGAAAAACAATCGGAGAACCCCTAGACCAAGATTGAAAAGCAAACTTACTAGAATAGAGACATTGTACAAATTCACAACTTTAAAAATCATTTTAGAAAGGAAGAGAATGTCAAGAACATAGAAACTTACGAGTTAATGGAGTGCGATGAGAGACTGGAGCAATAAAGAAGAAAAGAAGATGATGATGAAGAATCCAGAAAGGATACGGAATTTAATTAAAGAAACTGAAAAGAAAAAAGGAAAAATAATGATGAAGGCCCGATAAAAAGTTAATTACCTTTATAAGAATACGAGAAAACGACAGTGTATAAGTGGAGATAATACACTGAATAGTCAGAATTAAGTCACCAAAATCAAAGCAATTATAAAGGGGGAAGTGTAAAGGTAAAAGAGGAAATTTTGGAACATCAACAACGAATATAAAGGAGGAAATCTCGGTTGCAAGATCACAACAGCTAGAAGTTCACCAGAATTCCTATAGTTTCAAATTCTGAATTCAAAATTTGAAAAGTTAGACAACTCAACAGGTTGCAAACACAACCAAGATGCACACAACACTTCGCGAGAAGAGTTCAAGTGGCTGTGATGACGAACATGTTATTACAGTTTAAAGAATAAACTGAATAACCATTCGTGTACACTTACAACCACATCGCTTTGTGTTCTAGTGACTTCTTGGCTAGGGGGTGGGGCTTGTGGTGTATACCTAGCCCAAGAACGAGAGGAAATTGGCCCTCGGGCCTAGCCCAATCTTCAAATGTAGATGAACAAAGATAAAGTGTACAAAGTTTAGCCCAATGTGTCCAATGTTAGCCCAATGTTCAAATCAACCACGAACCAATAAATGTACAAACATGCCTAAGTGGATTCAACCATAAACTGAGAAAGAGGGAATTAGGAAAAGAACATAATCACGAACTGAAAGTGTAGTAATCACGATACAATCCACTATATTAAACCCTAGTAATGCGGAGCCACGACAATGGTTGGATATAAATACAAGTAGAGCAACACTGGATCAGGTTAGTGAAACTAAACTGAAAAATTCTGATTCTTTGAAGAAAAAGCACTGACTTGATCATCGGAGTATTTTCCCCGGAATTACTTTTGGGATCTGTTTTGCAGAAAGAGATGATACATGGTGAACAAAATTTATTAACATGATCAGGAATACCATATCAACCTCTCTCTTGCATGCTATTCGATGTCAGAGTTAGAAAAGAAATCGTACTCTGAGACATTGAATAGTGTTAAGGTCCCGAGGGTGTATTCGTTCAAAATCAGTTCATGTGTCTCCCTAACCGAGTTGAAATTTCAAGGATTAAAATCTCATGATTGCCACAACCTTATGCAGGAATTAAATTCCATTTCCGTTAGGTCAAAATTAGCATTTCATGTTAGATTCTGCATTACTAAGCTTTGTTGGTTTTTCAAGTCTATATGTTCGAAGAACATAAGTGTTACAAGGTTGGACTGGTTGCAAGTGATGATTGTTGAACTTTTGTGTCGGATGGAGATGTACTTCCCACCCTCATTTTTTGACATTCTGGTGTATTTTATTGTTCATTTGGTATAGGAGATCAAGTTTTGTGGTCTGGTTTTTTTGAGATGGATGTACCCATTTGAGAGGTACATGAAAATTTTCAAATATTTTGTTACAAACCGATACAGGCCTGGTGTCAGTATTGTGCAACGTTATGCGGCTGAGAAGGCAATCCGGTTTTGTACTGATTATTTGAAAGATATGAATTCAGTGGGCATTCCAAAATTGAGTCACGATGGCCGGTTAGGTGGGCAAGGGTCAGGCAGGGTAAGCTACTAATCCCTACTGTGAAATATTTATGTGCTGCTCATCTCTATGTACTTTGTAATCGGGAGGATGGTGTACCCTATGTCGAGATCCACATGGAAAAAATAAGAATGCAACATTTGTTGTTTAATGAAGCACATGTTATGCAACAATATACTAGTCATTTTTCTTCATGGTTGAGAAGTCATGTCGAGATTGGCAAACATCTCGGTACAGTGAAGTAGTTATCATGAAGACCATTGGGCACGGTACTATTGTATGGAGGTTACGATATTAATGGTTTCACTTTTTCCACAAAAGTCATGGATGACAAGGGTGTTACCCTGAACAGTGGTGTGGCTCTTGTTTCACAAGAATTACATGTTGATAGTGTGAAAGACGTCAATCCAATGTATGCCCAAAACTCTTATTTTAGTACCATATATGAGATATGGGAGCTTGATTACATGACTAAGAAAGTTCCAATGTTTAAATGTCAATGGGTGGATGTGAACACTGGACAAAAAATTAAGGAGCTGGGATTTTCGTTGGTGGATCATATTCGAGTCGGGTGGAAGCTCATCAAGTATTCTATGTGAAATATCCAGTGGATCCTCGGTGGGAAATTGTCGTGGAGAGTAAGCAATCATTTCTTAAGGATTTTAATTGGAAAATGTTAATGTATTAGGACAAGAGACTCCAATAGTTAACAACGATGAATGTATTTTGCTAGTTTGAGGCAATTTTTAGGTCGTCTCGACCACAACGAAGGAGTGTGGATTGATAGGCGAGGAAAAATTAGTAAGAAAAATGAAGAAGGTGAAGGAAAATAAGCAGAAGAAGTGGAAACAGGGTTGACATTATGCTTGTAAGGTGGTTTTGAGAAAAAAAAAACATGAAGCTCGGAGAGTGTTCCGAATTTGGAACTTCTTCGGCTCTTATGGTAACATTATTAATTTTGTGGTATTTGCAGTACATACATGTATTAGCTAACATCTAAAACCAAACATTTGGAACAAAAAATCTAATTCATACATTAACTTCTCAGAAACATCAAATCATCAAACAAACCAAAACAAACATAAGTATTCAATGTTCAACGCATGCTATAGTGCATACTGTACATAATACTAGCTGTCCAAATAAGATGCATAAAAACAACTGTAGCCATACAGTCCCAGGTGGATAATAGTCAAGATAAGCAAAGTGAGACTTCAAATGGATGTGGAACGCTTCAGACGAGGTGTTAATGAAGATGCCCTAGCTCTAACCAAAGCACGCTGATTGCGTTCAAGCTTCCAAATTCTCTTAAGCAGCCCAGAAATTTCACTACGGACTAATCTATAGCATAATTTGAATCCTTCAATGAGCGAGGGATTAGATTCATTTGCAACAGAAGTTTAAGTTTTATCCGGATTATTATCGTCACCAACAACAAAATATATTGGAAAAATGACAAACATCCACAAATGTTCTCATGTACCCTGCTCGATTCTTGGCCTCTTGTTTGGTACCGCATCATCAATGGGCTTATGAACCCACTTACGTTTGACCAATATCCAATTCTTCTTTTCAAATTACTGCTTGTTGAACCACTTGCATTTCTTCTTTTCCCCTTGAAACTCTAACCCATTGATGCCCCTCAAAATCATAGTTATGAAATTACAGTAAGGAAAACTCTTCACCACCCTCTTCGATGTCCCGACACAAAACATATGGTTAAAGATTGCAGTCCCGAGATTAATCTTTCTCCTCTCAATGATGTAGTAAAACATAATGAGCGTGGTATAATTTGGCTCAATAATATGCCTGGATGTGTGTACAAGATACCTAATAATCATCTCATAAACTATACGATGATCGATGGGTAAGAGTTTAATATCCAAACTCTCCAGCCTTCTTCGGTTGGCTGCATTTCGACCAAAGTATCTTATGCTACAATCAATAGGGTCAGTGTTGGTCTATTTATCAACAAGTGGCGATCCACCCGTATGATAAACATCGTCTAATGGACCCGGAATGTCCTAGGGAAACACATCTTCCGGCCCTTTGTACGGGCACTCTAATAGTTCGTTTATTATCCAAGGACTAATATCAATATCATGGCCACTAACCCTAGTTTCATAAAAGCCTCCTCATTTTCATAAAAATTACACTAGAACTGACTGACCTCGTCGAAATGTGCGGCTCATTTAAAGTTAACAGTGTTGCAAATTTTTGCCCATCAAATTTCATCACAGGATCAGCCAAACCTATCCCACGGTAAACATTTAAGTCGAGCACATAGCGATCCAACAATTTACCACTCTCATGTAAAGTATTGTACCTATCTCGAGCTAGAGGGGAAACAAACCGGGGCAATGCAAGAGTCTGTATTGGCCTGCTTCTCCTCATATCCTGGGGTTTGTAATTTGGGTCAAATGCATTTGGCCCATTTTTTTATATTCTACTTGTTCCGAACTCGAAACTGGATGGGGCCTTCAAAAAAAATAAATAGAATTTGAATATAAACCATTATACAAGCCCAGGTTTAGTCCTAAAAATAAACCCCAGGTCCCGATCTCGGAACTTGTTACATATTTCAAAAAAAAAAGTAACATTAATTGTTAGAAAGAGAACTAGAATACCCGGTTCACTCCGAATTTGTAACCCTTGCTTGGAACTAGTGTTCCAAACTTGGGACTTGAGTCGGATATAAAAAAAATAGTAAATTTAAATTTTAAGAAGAGTACAGCATTACCCGATTGATACCGAAATTCTAACCCCAATTCAGAAACTTAAGTTCTGAGTTTGTAACTGCTATCGAGTTTTGAAAAAAAAATAGTAACTTCAAATGTTAATAAGAGAACAAGATTACTCGGTTGACTATGTATTGTTAAACCTAGTTCGAAACCCGTGTTCTGAGTTTATAACATCTGCATCACTTCATTAAAATGTTGACATTGAATCCAATGATTGCCATGAATTTAATGTCTCTAGAGTAGTTTATTTTCTTGGGGTTATATTTGTATTCATGACTTGATTGGGATTTGTGAGATTCTAGATTACACTAAATTTCTATGCTTATGAATATTGTGCATGATTTGAGGTTTCTATTCTTATATGATTTATACCATGATATATTTTATTATGCATCCATGATTTCATTCAGAGTATAATAACTTGCTAGGCCAAAATGCTAATTTGGGAGTGTTATATTATTGCTATTGTAAGATTCAGAGTACCGGGGAGCTGAGTGCATTCAATCTACCTCAAGAGTACCGAGTCAATTATTAGACTTTAATTATAATTGGCGAGGTGTGTGAGTTATTCATGTTAGGAACAGCAGACCATGGGGTCATTTTATAGAAATACCTAACAAGGGAAACCCTGGCTCACCCCAATAATCGAGCATTGTAGTTTGTAGTGACTAGATTCGTGTCATCTTTGGAGTCATTACAAGGGACCGATACCTTAGCCTCTTCAGGCCTAGGGTTGGTGTCCGTAGTGGATAGCCCTAGATGTATTAGGCTCACCCTTGTATCTAACAGTATTGCCTATGAGGACTTGATTCTTCGAGAAAGGGCTTGTTAGCATCGAGAGTGAGATTACGGGGATGAAACACGAAGTCGGAAGGATTGGAGTGCATCCCTAATTACGAAGGTGGTGAGATGGTTGTAAGAGAGACGAATCTCTGTGTGGTGAACATTAGGAATATCCCGGCCATCTCCACACTATATGCATAAGCATGAGATTAGGTTTATAAGTCTTTATGTAATAGAACCTAGGATCAATTCTTTAAATCTGTCATGTTACGCAAATAACCCCAAGAATAGTTAATTCATAGTGTACTTCTCTTTAATTGCATATTTACAGTTATTAGTTCACAACCCTCTCCCCTATCTATTTAGTACTAGTTATTCCCGACACATAATTGGGGAGACACCTAATTGTGGGTTGTGTCTAGCTAATCTTTAAATACTAGTATCTATGTGGATGACCCCAGACTTACCACTAGCTTCAATATTTTAGTTAGCAGTGAGTACAAGAGCAGTAATATAAATTTCTTTCTATGATCACTTAGCATCCTGCGGGTAATTTATCCCAAGATAACAAGCCTGTGGGGTGCAGATCAGCTACCGAGGTGAATTTCTAAGTTATGTTGAGGTATTTGCACCATTAATTGAATGCTCTTCTTGCAAACTGGGTTCCATTGTCTGAGATGTTTATTTTTGGTATGCCGAAGCGACATACGATGTATTTTCAGAAAAATGTGATTGCTTCTTTGGCAGTGATTCTCTTAAGGTCTTCGCTTCGACCCACTTAGTGAAGTAATAGATGGTGGTGATGAAGTATTTTTCTTTGCCCGAACCTACTGGGATGGGGCTCACAATGTTCAATCCCCACTTGTCAAATGGTCAAACACCATAAACTATAGTCATGCCTGACTGGGGTATCCAATGGATTGTGGCATACCACTAGAAAGTTTTGAAATTTTGGACGAATGTATGTATCTTAGAACATTTTCGGCCAGTGGTATCCTGACCAAAGGATCTCTTTGTCGAAGGTGCAAGCAACTTGGTTTAATCCACACCATTATTCGTGCATATCTATGATGATGAGCGCAGATCGGTGTTGTCCTATGCATCTGAACCAGGTGTGAGGTGCCTTTTTTTTGAAGATGTTGTTGGAGTAGAAGTATAAAGGGCCTTGAGCTTGATTTTCCTTTCTTTGTTCCTTTTCTTTTGGTAAGAGGCCATGTTCTAGATATCATATGATGGGTCACATCCAACCTAGGTTGTTTTCCTTGATCCGTGCTACCATTGTGATCGCAGTGCTGGCCACTAGGATTTGTTCGGTACTTACGTCTTTCTCTTTCTGGAGCGATGTGTATCCTAAACTCTCTATCTTTCCCAGTCTGTCCACTCTCGTGTTTTCTAAATGTCGGGTGTGGTAGTCTTGAAGTAGTTGAACTAGCAAATGAGTTTCCTAGTTTCATTCAAGAACTTGATTAGTTATCTCTCCTTGACGATGTTGTCTCTTAACACTTGTTGGATGACTACCTATGAGTCACTATGCCAAACCAAGTCCTCCAATGAGTGCCTCGTATTCTGCTTCATTGTTGGTGAGGGAGTATTAATATTAAAAAAAAGTGTATACTTATGTTCATCTCATTCCAAAGGGTTCATACATATAAGTATAGAAATAAACATATACATATATAGGTATATAGATTGGGGGAGGGGGTTGGTTTCCAAAGTTATGAAATGAAAATACAAAGAAACTAGCATATAAGATAAGATATGCTAATCATGCAACAAACTACAAACAAAGGATTATACACAAAGTACAAACCTTGGGTGCAATTTATTTCCGCATCCAATCCTCTTATCGATCATTTAATCAATAACCTTTTTAATCATCTTGATTACCTATTGTAGAGGTAAACCTCTCAATTTTCTTAAGTGTAATTTACAAGAGAGGTCAACTAAGTTTCATCTTCCATTGTTTTTGCTCCATTCATTTATGCTCGGTCTTTGTTTGGAATGCTAGGGTTTCTACCTTCAAATTATGTTGACTAAATATCCATTTATTGCACTTCATCCATATGTTGTAGAGTCTTGCACATTCCCAAATCAGCTTCTTCATTTTACTTTTCTTTGTGCTATCTAATACAATCTTCTCTTCATTTGTCTAACACGCAGTGGCAGAACTAGGACCTTATGCAAGGGGGGCTGAGTCGGACCTGGACACTGGCTATCTGCTGAGGGCGAAGAACCTGAGATGCAGGCATATGGACGGCGGTGGAAGGGCGGCGTGGCAGAAAACGGAATTCGGGAAGTGGGAACCGGAAATCAGGAAGTGGCGAGTGGTCTGAGTCTCTGAGATTTCTCAGAATGCTATGTAGGGTTTCTTATTTTGGCCGATTGGGTTTCAGCCCAATTGGTCTTCCCTTTTTTTTGCCTTCACGCTAATAAAAGGACGTCGTTTCACTAATGGAAAAACGACGTCGTTTTGTTTAGTGAGGAAACAAAAAAATAAGGGTTTATTATTTGGGCCAGTTGGGTTTCAGCCCAATTGGCCTTCCCTTTTTTGCCTTTACGCTAATAAAGCGACGTTGTTTTACTAATGGAAAAACGACGTCGTTTTTCTTAGTGAGGAAACAAAAAAATAAGGGTATTATTTGGGCCGATTGGGTTTCAGACCAATTGGCCTTGCCTTTTTTTGCCTTTACACTAATAAAATGACGTCGTTTCACTAATGGCAAAACGACGCCGTTTTGTTTAGTGAGGAAACAAAAAAATATATAAATAAAACATAGCTTCTGTCGTCTTTTTCGCATGCCTCGCTGGAGGGGCTCTGCAACTTTTCAAGGGGGCGGAATCCATGGATTCCAATAGTACCTGGACCTAAATTCCAGGTCACCGAATCTTAGGGGTTGCGCCAGCACCCCCTCACCCCGGTTCCGCCCCTGCTATCACTGGTACTCCTTGAGACCTGCAAGTTCTTGAAATTTCCTTCGTGTAATCACAACCTACAAAAAGGTGATACGCTCCATTCCACAAACAGTCAAGCTGATCATCTAAAATTCCAAATCCTTGTAATCTGTCGATCGTAGCCAGCTTCCCATTGATTAGAAGAAAAAAATCTATGCTTTAGTTGTATTTTCTTGTGCCATATCAATCTTGCTTCATTTTTCTGTCAAGTATTAATAACTAAATGTGGTTTTTCGAAAGTTTGATTTTGTCTGATAATAAGTATTCGATAGATTGACGGTGGAGTGCTAGCTTACACAGTTCCACAAGAAAGTGATCATCAGGGAAGGCCACAGTTTTGGTTCATGGTGACCATGCAATAATAATATGATATGGTTTGCTATATTTGTGTGAATCATAATTATTATCGCGGACGACATATATGAAGACAACAAATCAATGACATGATAAGGAAACAGATAGATTAATTAGATGAGTCCAATTTGATTAAATGGTTGGTACTTTGTTCACACTCACGTTGTTCCTTCACTCGTTTCAATTCCATGTGCAGCAGTTGGTGATGAATCTTTTGCTTACTTTGATGGACTCACTCTTGTCCTTCTATATTAGCTCTTTAAAATGGCACACCTTTTTTCAAAGAGAAAAAGAGTAAAGGTAGAATTAGGAGTATAAAGTAAAAAATGAGTGAATGTGAATACTCTAGAATATGCTAAATGGGGAAAGTGCCAAAAAAAATTTAAAAAATAAAACCCATTAAAAAATGAAAAATGAGCCATATAGAGAGGACCAGAGGGAGTATCCATATCCATCCTGGAAATTAGCTAAAATAAAAATATTTAGAGGTTCTCCTAATTAGTTCAGAATATGCGCTAAACCAACTATTAAATATATAGAGTGGATCTCTTGACAGATGGTTTGTCCACAAATTTATGGACATTTCACTGTATTTTTATACTTATACACAACATTTGATAAATTACATATTCCCTCTGTCCCAGTCTAAATAGCAGGGCAATCATTATCAAGTTTTTCAAAAAACACGTTTGACCGTTAATATCTTCACTTACGTATAATTTTGGCAATTTTTTTTTTGATATTTAGAAACTACTTGTTACGACGAATTGAACAATATCACATATGATAATATTGTCGCTCATATATGTATTCAAATATGAGGTCAAACTTTGATAAAGAATAGTGTCTGAAAAGCAACTGTGATATTTAGGCTGGGACGGAGGGAGTACTAATTTTTTTTAAAAAAATTAAATATTTTTTATTAAATATTTTTATATTTTCACATTCAAATACACATTATTAATTTTTTTATTAAATATTTTTATATTTTCACATTCAAATACACATTATTATTTGGTTTAAATTTTAAAACATATTATTTAAATTTTAAAAAAAATATAACATTTAAGGTATAAAATACAGTGAACTGATGTCCAAACTTATGACTTTTTCTTAAATATATACTATAACTTCAATTTTTACATTAGTTATAAACTTCAATTTGAATAAATTACCAAGATATAATAAAAATTAAAAATACATTAATTTTTTCATAATTTATAAAATTGGCACGTATTCCAAAATTATTAACACTAATACATTAGTTCAATTAGTGTCATCAGTTCAGTTTTTGACCCATAATGTATATATAGTGCTTAATTTCTTCACCGTGAAACAGTATACTCTCTCAGACCCTCTTTTAAAGTCGCACATCTTCTTTTTTCACTATTTATGGGTGATTTTATCATTTTAATACATTAAATTATGTATAACAATAAATTATAAAAAATAGGTATTCTAAAAATATAAGTTACAATGAATCTAGCAATATATCATACGATAATTTTCACATTTATAAATTTATAGATTTTTTCAATGCAAGTGACATTAATTTTATTGATGAATAGTAAAGTAAGACACGTACAGAGTAAGAGAGGGAGTATCATTGATAGATGGAGGTGACCATCCTAACTAACACAGGACACTGAGACATTAAACATGGAAACGAGCTGATGAAAATGTTACAAAATCATGTCGGCGCACGTGGTCGGGTTCTTCGAACAGTCGGACCGATCGATCATCTCAGATTTGATCATCTCCGTCGCATAGGCTGTTGTCCACGCTCGTGCCAGAAGGATTCTTCAAATAACTGGTCTGGCCATATTTGCTCTCGCCAGCAGGTGCTCAATATCGTAGCGCGGACGGGTCTCCACTCAGGCAGGGGCTTACAAGTATTAACGAATATTTCCTCGGCGCGGAATAAATGGCACATTGAAATTCGACTCGACATTTAATGCAAGTTAAGATGGCAAAAAATAATTGTTGAAAAGTAGAGATATTTTGGAAAAACGGCGGGCCAATAATAAAGTTGTTAAAAATGATATTGTAACAATTTTACAACATTTTCCTTACCATTTTGGGTAAGAATTAAAGTGTGTTATTTTATGTAGAACGGATGAAAATAGAAAGTGTGTCAATTATTCCGGGATTGAGGGAGTAGTATTATTATGTAAATATTGCTTGGAATTGTAATTAGATTAGCTTTCCTTTTTTTGTATACTCCATCCGTCCCTCTATAACTGTCTTACCACATAAAAAATGTCTTTTTTTAAATTCATTGAAATAGCATAAAAATGGTTTGTGAAAAAAAATATTTCATCTTTTTTTTCACATTCAAAATTTTTAACAAAAATGGAAATAAGACATTAATAAAGGGATTCTAAATAAGGCAGGTAAGACACAAATAGGGGGACAGAGGGGGTAGGTCTTTATACCTCTATATAATGTACCACAGAGTATGAATACAATCACACAATTATTGCTATTATTTTCTACATGGAATCATAGGTTAAAGTCCTAATACCATAAGAAAATTCAACTGCCATTGACGAGCTACCTCCGTCGTACGAAGCCGCGCGTCCACCAACACGCACCGTCGTACAAACTTCGTCGCCGCCCTGTGCCTTTACCGACGACCACCGATCTGTGCCACCAGCAAAGGTTGTCGTGATCGTCCGCCGATTTCTCCAACTAAAGCGTGACCGCTCACGCGCTAATCCGACTCCGACGCGCTGTCGCCGTGATTCACACACGTCACCGTATCTTTGCCTGCCTGATTGGCCGTGCCGCTGCCACCTCTCGTTGTCGCTGATCTCCCTGATTCACTGCATATCTGATCTCACCTCTGGCTGCGATCTCGATGCTGCTGAGAAAACCCGCATTGTTAATGAAGCTAAGGCTAACAAGCTATAGAATTTCAATGCCACAGACGTGATTGAAACTTTACTCAAACAGTTGCAATTGTAATCTGGCTCTGGGGGGATCTGTAACTTATGGTCGATCTATGAACTCTCCCTACTACCTTGGTACTTCTGATGGTCCTGGTTTGTCAATCTGTCCCGTCTTACTGAAAGGTGAAGTAAATTATCTTGAATGGTCTGCTGCGATTTGTAGTGTTATGCTTGCCAAGACGAAGGTTGGTTTCATTGATGGAACCATTACCAAACCCCCGGATAATCATCCTGATGCAGATGATTGGCCTGGGGTTAATGCTACCCTTGTTTGTTGGATCTTACAAACTCTAGATCCAGCATTGCGTTCCTCTACCAATTATTTTTTCAATGTGAAGGAATTTTGGGATGATCTTAAGGCACGATTTACTCTTGGGAATGGTCCAAAAATTCTGTAGATGCGTGAAGATATACAGAAATGTTGGCAGAATGGTCAGACTGTTGCCATTTATTTTGCTAAACTGATGAAGTTGTTTAGTGATTACAACTCACTCCAACCTCCTTTAGTTTGCACTAGTGAAGCTTGCAAACCACTGTGCACATGCAACCATGCTGCTAATACCTTCCAAGAACGTGAGAAAGATATGATCTATCAATTTCTCCTCAGTCTTGAAAAAAGGCTATCACGCCTTGTGATCCAACATCATGACCACTGATCCTTTGCCACCTGTCATGTGCATGTATGCCCTTGTATCTCAGGAGGAGAATCACAAAGTCGTCATCAGGTCTCGTGAGCCTTCAACTGACTCTATGGCATACTCCCTCCATCCCACTTTAAATTGCTTATTTACTTTTTCACATTTTTCATTGAGCATGTTTAACCATAAATATCTCTAGTTACATATAATAATGTCGCATAAAAAATTAATATTTATAAAATAGATGTTAAGATAAATCTAACAATATTTCACATGATATATTTATTATTTATATATTAATATTTATTTAGGTTCAAAGTTTGTAAAGTTTGACTCTCAAAAAGTAAATAAGCAATTTAGAGTGCGACGGAGGGGGTATGTTGCATGAAACCCACACATTCAGGTTCTTCAAAAGTTTCTCTCACTTTAACTGATCGCAAGAATATCATCTGCATGCATTGTCATAGCAAGGGCCACGACAAAGATACCCGTTTCAAGCTCATAGGAGTTCCAGATTGGTTCAAGAAGTTGAACCACAAAACCAACACCCCC
>JAUOBV010043364.1:0-14052 GCA_032360425.1 Rubia occidens
CTCTTACAGAAAACTGTGGAGGCTGAATCATGGGAACATTACTATCATGAGCTTGTTCTTTCTGCTGTTGATCCATAGTACAGTCAGCATTTCCACCTTTGAATCCACATAAAATTTAAGTACTAAGAACGGGACTGCAGACAGCTCAGTGTACAAATTATAGTCAAAATACCGAAACAAAAAAACAAAACAAAAGAGGAAAGGTAGTTAATGTGGAGTACCTTTGAATCCCGGTAAAGCTAGAAAATCCTCATTTTGAATGCTAAACTCATGGTTTTGTTGAACCATAGGTCTGAGACCTTGTTTTCTCATTGAACCAGAAAGTTGTTAAGCATCTTTGACAGATTAATAGCACAAAAAAAACTGTGGAAATCCTCAGCAAGAACATTCTACAACTATAAACCAAAATCCCACTACAAATATATTAGTTACCAAAATCTCATTGCAAAGAAACCTCAAAGGCAGCGCCACCCTCCACGCCTTCCTCGCCGCCAACGACCTTCCTCCCTCCCGCCCCGGTTCTACCTCGTCGCCTCCCGCCAGCTCCTCAACGCTGATACAATTGCACCAGAGTTTCTGGTACATATAATCCAATATCGTTGCATCTAATGATTCATAAAAACACATTGAGTTCAGTACCATTACTACACAAGTGCATTAGCACATTCTAACTTCACAACCATCCCTTGAACCTCTTTCCCAAATCATGAGCTGAAAGCAAAGTGGATGCTTTGATCACAAAAGAGTAAATGAACTTATTCCGAGAGTTGTAAACCATCATAAAGCATTTGAACAAACATAAACATCCCTTTAATTGGCTCTTCGCTGGAAGAGTAAGACCAAACAAAAACATTCTAGGAGTAAATAGTTGGGTGAGGAATTTCATCAAACATATTCTAGGCTGAATTTATTGGAATATTTTGCTGGCTCAAGTGCAGGTAGGCGGAGGCCATGGTTTTGAATTCTAGTGTCACAATTAGAGAGGGTTCCTACACAGGCTTTTCATCTTCCAATTTTCAAAAAAACATCGTTGCATCACCAATGGATAACATACATGAGAAGATTGAGCCCATAAAGCCATTACCAGAGAAGGGCAAGTGCTTGCAAGAGTTGATGGAAACTAGACCGCGTCTGCCAATTTAATGTCATTTTGTTACCAACTCTCACAACTTGATCGAGCTAAAAATAGAAAAGAGATCACATACTTCAAAAGGCAGAGGAAGTGAATACCTTGAGGATGCGCTTCCGGTCGACGTCGTTGAGCAGAGCGAGCTTGCGAGCTTGAGGGAGAAGTCTCCGACGGAGATTCTCGATGCCGGGAACGGAGGTGATTGCGATGAGACCGGGTCCATTCGGTTATAGGTTTTCCACCACTGCTTCTCCGATCGCCTGCAGCCGCATGTTCTCTTCCGGGAAGACTGAACTTCGATTCCGGTGGAAAGATAACTGTATGAGATCGAAAAATTCTAGGGATTGAAACATTGATTCTTGAATGAAATCCAATTTCCTTATAACCCGAATAGTGATCCAAGAAGAGATCCGCGAATTTTGTAAGATTAAATAAAATGAATAATTTCTTACATTAAATCCCAACCATAAATTTATTAGTTTTCAATGGCTCAGATCTGTTCTCACATAAGTGAGTGTTCTCACATAAGAGAGGTGTTTTCACATGATCTCAATTCTATATATATAGAGATATATACATACATATATACATATATATATAATGAAAGTATGTATACTAGATTAATATATATATATATATACATGTATAATAATCTATATATATATATCTATATCTATATAGATATATAATATATATTATATATAAATACATATACATATGCATATGCATATATACACAAATGTTAAAAAGGTAAATAGTAAACCGTAAAAAGTAAATAGTAAATAGTAAACGTAAAAAGTAAATAAGTAAAATAAAGTATGTGTGGATCCTACACATAGTTCAAACATGAATCATTTACAGTTTGTTTCAAGTGCCTATAAAGAATTAACCATCTAAGGGAATAAAATCTCAACACCTATCCCGGACTTTCCCGGCTAACCTTAAGATTAATCCTTTATTATGATACCTGAAACATATCCGACCCTAACACAAACCAAACGTAGAATCAATCCATACTCTTTTTTTTACATACTTTCGTTTGCCCAGATTAAATTCATGAGTAATTAGACATGAAGATAAGCATGGTTTAAACCTACGGATTTAGCCTTTCATTAGGCTAATATTAACAATTTCAAAATAAATATATATGTACCAGTGTATAGGGTTTAGGGAAGAATTCAATACACTCCCTTATTTATACACCATTTTTTACACCAGATTCTAACCATCCATCTAATCTAATCTCATGGTTGAGATTACTTTACTAAAAATAGATTTAATAAATGAGTGAGATTACATTAGATAGATGGTTAGGATTTGGTGTAAAAATGGTGTATAAATAAGGGAGTGTATTGAACCCTATATATATATATATATATTCCCTTCGTCCTATTAATATGTAAAAGAGAATAATTGTGGAAAAGAAGAGATATTTTGGGAATCTTTCGATCCAGTGTCAAAGTTGTTAAAGTTAAAGAGAACATTGTGTGAATTTGACGGTAGATTCTTTTCCACTATAATTAAGTAATATTCAACATTGGCCATTAATTTTGGTACTGACGAAAAGGAAAGAAGGTCAATATTTATAGGAATGAGGGAGTATACACCAACTCACACTAGCATATAGAAACGGGCCAAGTCATACAATGTTGCTTCTGAAATCGGAAGGGAAGTCAGTACATAGTATGACCCAACGTCGTGCTGTAATTTACGATCCCATTCAGGCGATGTTACCTACATCAGAACATTGATCGGTAGATTCTATATTTTAGAATTTGGAACCATGATCATATTTACGCACCAGGTGTAATTTAGATCATCTTATGATGTCGAAACCTCTCTCCAATGGATTGTTGGTCTCGGCATCAGATTATGTTTAGGATATATGTGGAGATTGTATTGCAGTGATAATTATAAGAAGCACGGGAGTCAGCTGTTGAATCAGAATGATTGTTATTTCTAGCTATTTAATATAAATTTACATTCCAATTTTGGAATTAAAAGTCAGGAGTTTCTTTGTATACATCACAAAATAGGATATGAACTTGGAAATGGTGTCGGTAAATATTGATATTTGTTAATGGTTTACACCTCCCCAAACTAATCAAAGTCTAGCTCAGAGGTAACACTCGCACCCGTGAACTGATACATCGAGTACAAAAAATACTTCACACTATGCAAGGGTGCCCTGCCTCGAGAAGAAAGACATTTAGTATCCACAGTCATCTTACCAAGACCACGATCCAGTAATAATAGGAACAATGTGGGCCATGATCAACCATGAACACATAGCTCATCGACTAGCAAGAACAATAAAATAGGTAGTGGTATTTTCTCTTACAAAAACCCTTACAGAAACATGAAAGTTGACTTGGAGTCAGACCATTGTTCTGAAAACTTCTCGAACCTTGTTTGCATGAACACTAGATGATTGAGCTGACCCGCGCTGGTTCTAGAGATTATGGAGGCCCGGAAGGAATCCCCCTGCATCAGTGGCACTGTCTATCGCGGTGATATTTTTATAGGCTTTCATAATACATGGGAAAGGCCAAGACCTTCCAGTCGTGATAGTCGCTACTTGACGTAATCAAGAAAGTCACTAGTAGGAATTTAAAAAATTACAACGGAGAAGTGCACACTTACACTAAAAGGAAATGACCATCGCAAAAGCAAGGTGTACCTGCCTTAAACACATAAGCATTATCCCAGTTCAACCCCCAGTGATAAGGTACGCCCCAACACACAAACTCTATGCAAGCAGTAGCATTGATAACATAAGTGGCGGTATGTCCACTACTTCCCCATGTCTTACATTTCAAGGACGTAGCTACGAAAATACAGTCTTTGAGATTAGGTTTATCATAAACAAACCAATGCTACGACACATACCAAACAGAGAACAAAAATCAAAATATAAAATAGAGGCTCAGCTAAAACAGACTAATAAAGTAGCAATTAGTCAGGGGCTCACAAACCCCAAAATTTACATTAAAACAATAGATCACAGCAACAAAGCACGTCTCTCAATATACTAGATTACATTGAAAACTGTTACATCGTTCCAAATAGTAAACCTATTACAATTTACAGAATAACAAACAAAGTCCAGCATGACGGACTAGTCTGCTTTGTTAATGGTGCAGAAGCCACCACTTCCTCATCAAGAAGCTAAGGATGGGCTACCGCAGCGTCACCTATAGTGCCCCTTTATTAAAAAAAAGGCAGCCAACATGAAAGTGGGCAATTATACTGATTAAGCACCCTTCACCCCATTGACATACTTTACCCCATCCCTACACAACATAACGAAGCCCTGTATCTAATCCAATCAGGTGAGTTCGTCAACTGTACAACTTAGTTGTCCCCTGGAGCCAAGCCGTCGCGAGACTAGGTATCTCCTCGTGCTGGTTCCCCTCGGTTCCCCCGTGAAAGATTTCCGAATAAATGGATATTCAACATCATCCTCCATCCCTACATTCACTGATCCCAATTGCCGATCCTACCAAATCAGGACACAAGGCATGAATAATCAATATACAACTTTGAGCAAAATTAAGCAAACAATAAAAATAAGCAACACACTGACATCTCACATGAGCTTCCTTAGAAAATTCCGCAAGGGACATAACCCAAGTCTGTGTTACCGTCAATAGAGATAACTCTCACAACCAACCCACCCAGAATAGATTACCACCAAACAAACAAGGTCTTAAGCACAACACACAACCACCACCACCATCCCACACTATGCTTCTCATAAAAAGATTACAACTTACAAACATTCACAACAACTTAAATATACCACACAACACACGACCCCTAGAGCAGCTACATTAGAACCTAAGTACCCTCCAACCCCCAAAAAAAGTACAACCGAAGATATCCCCCAATATCGACCTCTTTATGTAGGTAGAATACCAATATAAAAAATGAAAACAACAATAAGATAGTATCTAAAAATTCGTGACTTCTCACATCCCCATAACGGCTTATCCCCACGCTTTGACTTGGAAAACGGAATAGATTAGACAATACGGCAAAGATAATATATGGTTTCCCGCCAATATGGCATACCTAGCACCCAATCCCAAGGACCAAATCACATAACTCCTTATAGCCCACATAGCCACCAGATCGCAAACACAATATACCCACATTTTCCCTCAACTTTGTTGAATGTGGCTCAATCAGGAAAATCACCTGCAGACCCACTCATCATATACCCTCGAGATAGAGCCGGCGATGATACTGCAGTGTTGGGTACACCTGGAAAATCACCATCCTCGCAACACAAGACTCATCTCATGATCTGTCTATCCTACACCCATAAAAAAGAACCCATACAGGGACATTGTGAATATTACGGCTTCACATACGTCAAGGAAATCACCAGTATCGTGACACAAGTATAAATTCACCTTGTTTCTTACCAGGTTAAAACAACACAGAAGTAACGAGGGTACTATGCTTGACACACATCTGAAAAATCACAAAATTGAAACTCAACCTCTATCATTCCAACACCTACCACATAGAGGCAGTGAGGATATTGCGACTTCGCATACGTCTGAAAAATCACCAGCTAGAGACACAGGAAGAACCTCACCCTATCTCCGATTTATCACTGACAATTCACACATAAAACCAACGAAGTCACAATGCTTTGAATACACATTTCCATACACTAGAAACAAGACACAAGCAAATAACCTTACCACTCACTACCCACCACCCTATATACCACACTCGTGCCAAAAGCATTAACCATACCCAATAAACCCCAACCTAAAAATTCAAACAAGTTACATTTGAAACACAACTAAGACATAAACACCCTTAGAATAGTATGACGAGCACAACAGCCAAACCCTCGGTGATAGGTATATGCATAGCTTTCAAGAAAAACTAGGAAATACATACGCATCTTTAGGATACATTTACCCATTGGGTATTAATTGCAGAATCCTTAGCTAAGAAATGACTCAAAAACCAATAGGACATCCTTAAGCACATAAAAAAATAGGTAAATCACTGAAGCAGACTCCCCCTATTACTTACTTACATATACCCCATATAAGATAATAATAACGATCCCCACATGCCACACACACCCTACATAGCGGAGCTAACAATGGATAATAAACACGTAGTCCAATCGACCTAACCCCATACTCACTAAGATGACGGGGTATGCATAAAACTCTTGACCTTACTTTTAGCGATAGCTTTAGGAAGCATACACAAGACCACTTACCTCCTTCAATAGCACTACCATTAGTACACAAGGCCTTAGATTGTGAGCCCTTATGGTCATGGTTAAACCAGTAGCAGGTAAATCATTATAACAACCGTAGCCCGGATAAACATAACCACCCCCAAGACACCCTTTAAGAAAATTCATATGCCAAAGACACACTACACAATCCTGAAATATAAATACCACGAATGCAAACTCATATAACAGTCTCTTTTACCCATAAAACACACAATATAAGTCATTATTTTAACCCATATTGCACTTTCCTCATTCTAATAAAAATTATACTAGCTCAACTCACCACGACTCCTTAGATAAGGGGACTTATGGTATACACCTCCCCAGCCTAATCAAAGTCTAACCTGGAGGTAACACCTCACACCCGCGAACTAATAGAGCAAGCAAAAAGAACATTGTGCATAGTACAAGTAACGACCTGCCTCGATAAGAAAGAGGGTCAGCGTTCATGATTATCTTACCAAGACCATGATCCAGTAATAGTAGGAATGATGTGGGCTACAAATAACCATAAACATGCAACTCATAGATAATAAATGGAATTAAGAACGGTAATATATGCAATGGTATTTTCTCCAACAAAAACCCTTACACAAATATGAAACCTGATTTGAGCATCGGAGTTAGTTCCAGGAACATCTCGGGACTTGTTTACAGGGACACCGGGTGATTGAGCTGACTCGCGCTGATTCTGGAGATTATGGAGGCCGGAGAAAATCCCCCACATCAATTAATTTAATGTATTGAAATCATGCACTTGTTGTTCCACATTATTTCCCTATTCGTTTTACAAAGAAATGACTAGTTTGTACAACTAACAAGTTTGATATCTAGCATTGAATTTCAAACTAACCAAATCATTCTAACCGAAAGCTAGTGTGGGATATCTATAGCATACATTTTCACTTATCTGATTTGAAGATAGGTTTGGATATAGTTGTTGTAAAAGTTTGAAATATATAGTTGGCTAACTTGCCTCTCATCGTCTTCAATCCTTGGCAGTGTATGGTACTGTATCATTTCTAAGATCTAATAACCGAAGTATTGATTTTCATCATTTATATGTTAATAAAATGAAAAATAAATAATGAGAAATCCTAGTAGAGGGTAGTATTCTCACTCGATGGTCCAATGATATCATCTAGCAACAAAATAATGTAATACATTGAAACTGTATACATATGGTATTGTATCATTTCCATGATCTAATAACCGAAAAGTTTGATCTTCGTCATTTGTATGTTAAGAAAATGAAAAATAAATACTAAGAAATCGTAGTAGAGGGAAGTATAAGAAACTCGATGGTCCATTGGTATCATCTGGCAACAAAATAATAGTATCCAAATTCCCATGGACTAGGTTGTTTCTCGTACTTGCAATGTAATAAGAGTTTGCTATAAATAGACATTCTTTTATACCTTATTGTTACTAATTTTTTTGTATGGGGTACCTTAATTTCAAAAGGTTGAAAATGTTTGATTTTTGTTAAATTATCTTTATCTAAAGTGTTAGATAGTCATTTCATGAATGAGTTGAAAGGCTGGAGGTATAGTGGATCCAACCAATAAACGTTCATTATCTTATTAATTGTGATCAAACGCTATTGACCCATACAAAAAGGGATACACATATAGAAGACCATATATAGTTAATATGCACTACACAACATAAAGTGGGCAGAAATTTACTTGTCTATTAAAGGTGCTAAGAAGAAGGACTTATTTTGAAACTAAAAACTTGTAGAAAAGATAGGATAGTCTCACTTCTCTGGAATGTCCCGTTTCTTGGATGTTTTATAGACATAGAACTCAAATCCATTCATTAGACTGCTTCCTCGCCAACTATGCCAGTTGGCATCGACTCTTTGAGTAAGCATTGTAAAATGTGGATATTTATGAATTGAAATATTCCACAATGAAGCCAAGAGTTATAGTGTGCGGGAAAATATTGATAAAAATGATGGAAACTTACAACTGCTGCGAGCTGGTGGTTGACTTGGACACACCTCCCAAGTCTTCCAACTCGATCATACAAATGATAATTTGAACAACCCTAAAAAACATTTTGTTGGCATTGAAGGAGTGGATAGTAAGCTTATCATGTTTGCCGATCAATTCAAACAAAAACCTAACTGTAATTGGCATTTTTGTAGCATTGTGGAGGTTCATCGCTTTCCAAGGTGTCACGGGGTTGGATTTAGGGACTTTGTTAATTTGGAAAGGTGTTACGTGTTTTTGTTAGCTCTTTTCCCTACCTATTACCACAATAAGTTGCCTAGGACACATGTGGAACATGTCCTTTTCATATCTAACTTTCTTGCACTTCCCTTCGTGAATTGGTATATCTGCGTCACCCATCAAAGGAACATTCGAAGAAACCCTCTAGTTCATTGTGTGATAGTCATCAAATCCATGATTTTTTTTTATTTTTTTTATTAATCTCTGATTTTTGGTAAAATCCTCCTAACAATTTATCCAAAAATGAGCCAAAGTTTGGTTGCTACTTCTTGGTAGGCTATCATACAATTTAATTGTCGTTCCTATTAAAATATTTCATGCATACTAGGTGAATTGGCATATTGTGAAATTTCATGCTAACGCGATAAAAGTATAGGAATTGTTTTGGATGTGTTGTACCATCATGCATTTTTACGTGATGACTTAGCTTGAAATACGTTCGCATTGCAAAGTTCTGCAAGTTCATAGCCTGTGGAGAGATCTGTATGTCTCCTTCGACAACGATACTCCTAGGGGTTCTTCTATGTGCTTTATGTTCTTCCTCGATTTTATCTCTTGATGAGCCCTAGCTCCATATTCTTGTCATCTCTATTCATTGTTGTGCTGACAAACTTCATATAGCGCTGAGCCATATTAAGTTCTTGGAATGTTGAAAATGCTCATTTCTCCTTTTGTATTTTTATCTAGTGATTTTCCTTCTTTTTCCTTTTCTTCAGCCCGAACAAATTCTTGTTAAGGCTTATCGTCTACATATCACCTCCAGCTCAGCTTGTTTTCGATGATAGTTTTCCTTGTGTCCAGCCCCAACCACCCCTAGTAGCCTCCATAACTCAAAAAGAATAAATTGATTCCCACAGACGGTGCCAGTGATAATGTATTTGACTCTAGTAATAGTGATCAGGGACGAACATGTGCAAGCTCTCTGGGTCCTTAGTTCCTGCAATAAGTTCTCGGGTTGATTCCAAGAAAGAAGATCAAATACAAAATTAGTATACTCTTCTTCATGTGTATTGCGTAAATGTGTGAGCGTACATGATTGTCACGCATATCATCTCATTTATAGTCTCTGTGAGTCTTGGGATTGTGGTTTCGACTATCTTGGTCTTCTTTGTTGCATTCATGGATTGTGTTTGTGCTATATTTATGTATGTCCGATCATGGGCTAGTCATCTCAAATCTTTGTGGTCATGTCTCCCTATTGTTTTTACTGCTTATTTGACTGTAGGAGGGGTACTTTGAGTGCTATTATAAGTTTGTTTTTCTCTTGGGTTGAGTTGGTTGAGCCGATATATGGGCGAATATATACCATAACTCAATTAAAACCTAATTATAAATCAAACATTAAAAGAAATAAAATCAATTTAGGATTGGGGTATTTTCGTTTGGGATTTTGGCGGCCCAAAAACATGACATTTCATAGTCTCTGCGATCGCGACTTGGTTGTGGCCCGACCATAGTTTCTGGTGCCCTTTGGTGATCACTAGTTCTTCTCTTCTTTATCTCTGGGTCTTCTTCTGAGGTTAACGGTTTCTCCCCCGATCTTCAATTCATGCTCTATAAATCTTCAATCTTATGTAAATTTTTTGGTTTCTTCACTTCATTGCATCAGCTCCAATTAATATAAGTATAAAAAATATGGGTAAAAGAATAACTTTAAAGTATAATAATATTTACTAATTAACTATACAAAATAAAACACATTATTCATCATTCATCATTCATCATTCAACATTCAAGTGCCTTTGTAAAGCTACTCGTAGGTATTTGATGATCAAGATAAACTACAAGAAAATGTATCTTTTACTTCACCAGTTTTACCTCGATTTTTTGCAAAAAATGCTGAAAACAAAGGTAAAAGGTTATTTTACCTCAATTTTTCAAGAAAAAGAGGTAAAAATTTATATTTATCTCGGTTATTTTAAAACCAAGGTATATAGTTTTTTACTTCAGTTATTTGGTTAACCGGGGTTAAAAAATTTCAACGGCTGACATCAGCAGTATCTTAGTCGCCTACCGGTTCAACACTGACTGATACTCGGGTATGTATGATTGGATAAAGGAAACGTGCATTCTAACGTTGGTGTGGTATTTTTAATTGACTGAAACGGCCATCTACATGTGACCCAAGTCTTACAAATAGGACCAAAGGTAAGTTCGCATTGATTATAGGGTTTCAGTTAAGGTGGACATTGGGTAATAGATTGTTATAGCAGGCATCAACCACATATCGAGTTTCACTAAATGGTTGTCAGTAGAAGTTCGATTTTGGTTGATGAGAGTGCAGGCGATGTCAACCATGTATCCTAATCTAGGTAAACCTAAAGCACCACAGCACAACATTGAACCAGATGTTGGATTGGTTAATTCCAAAATTTTCCAATACCTTCTCATTTACAACAAGGATACTAATCACCAACATAATAGGCTAAGTATAAGAATATAATTCGTGGAAGATGAACATATAATTTTTTGAAATCAAGTCATGACCAAAAGACATCAAACAGGAATCAACATGTTAAATTATTAAGTTACAATTCCTTCAAATTCAAAATTAAAAAAATTATTCACTTCAAAAGTTCTCATCCCTTTCGCCGTATCATTGTCATCTATTCCCTCCTCGAAACCTGACACATTCCCCTCGTGAGTAGCCGAAGTAGCCGATCATAGATAGGCCTCAATGCAGAACTTTTTGTATCCCCTCGAAAGAGCCAAAATTGGTCTTGTCTCAAAACCTTTGACAAACGCTTACCCTAGCTAGTTGCTTGTGTCATAAAGCGTATAAAGATGGGGACAAGACGACTGTGGTTGAGACTAAACATGAAGATGACGCTATGTGGGATGGGAGAGAATCCCTTTAAAATGGTTGACGGAGAGGTAGTAGCCTCGATTGGGTGCGAGGATGGCCAAGAGGTGGTGGCATTGATTGGGTGCGATGTGGGGCCAAAAGATGGTGGCATCGATCAAGAGAGAATTTGGCCCCAGATCGATTAGGCTTTGTTCAAGTTTAGTGAAATGAGAATACCATTGTGGAGCACATATTGGCAATTGTTGTGCATTCGATGAAGAAGGCTATCAAGTTACAGTACGAGTCTCTCATTCCCAGACACCTGAAGTAGGATAACACATTTATACATTTAGGAGAAAGGAAACGCCTCCTAAAATATATGACCAGAAGTTATTTGAGAACAAGAAGTTGAAACACATCGATGAGATATAGTCGCACAATGCATCTGGATGAAATAGTAAGAGAGCGCACACAGATGAAGGTGATTTTATTTTCATTAAATCTATATTGATGTTTTTCTTACGTATTGTTATTCTAATGATGATGCTCACGCCTGTAAGTGAAGAGGAAAACACCTCATTCATAGTGGACATGTACAAAAAAAAAGAAAATATGAAGAAGATAAGACGACTCATGAAACAAAAAAGATTGTTAGGACAACCAGGTGTGCGGAAATACATGGGCAAGGATCGCAATCTAGGACATCCAATTAAATTTGTAATTATCAATTATTGATATAGTCACCATGTTTGGAATCATGTATTCTGAAGATTATTTTTTGTTATGTTCCAAACAAAAAAAATTTCGCGCTTAATTGCTCTTCTCCAAAACTTCGAATTATGAGTAGGTTTGTCTCCATATCCTCACTTTGTTGACCAAAGGTTCATTTACTTTATTTTCATAGTGCATTTCCGAGTTTGGGACTTCATTCGCAAATGACTAAAGAATTGGACACTCTAGTTTCCGTATTCTATCAGTCTCATTTTCCAAACTGTGAACTATCTAATTTTAAATAATTTGATCAAGTAAATTAATATTAATTATACGATATCAAAAAGACCATTGAAAAATATTATCACTGAGTAATGCTATTCCACTATCAGAATTGTAATAAGAAAATGGGCTATAATCAATCACTTAATGAAAGCTACAAAATTGAATAATTATTCTTAGCTATTGTGATATCAAAACTTTATTAATGTAGAATACCATAAATGAAACCATTCAACTGCGGTTAAAATATAACTGTCGTTATTTGCACACTTAAGACAACGATCCTACGTACTCTAACCGTTGTTTAACATTTCCACACAACCATCCTTCAGCCTTTCTTCACGGTGATAAATTGTTCCGAAATTGGGACATGTAATAATGGATGGAGGTTCCGATTTTATTTTTAAAAAAAAAACCCATTGGCAATGTTAATGACTAGTTTTGCACTAGTATATTCATATCTTATTGAATTTGATGTTTTAAAAGGAGAATTGTAAAATTAAATTTGAGTATAATTATGGAAATGTGAATATTCATCTTTTCAAGAAATAGAATTCAATAAAACATACCTAGACCAATGACAAATGGTGTACTCCAATGTGGTAATTCACTTCATCAATGGAAGAATACCACCAAAGATTATTTTTTTGCTTAAAAAAATAGAATCATGGTCGCATTCATGACTTATAATATTCCAGGTTCTGAGTTCGGAATCATTTTTTAAAAACCCACCCAACCCGACGAGTCATTTCGAACTCAAAATAAAGGTCCAACATTACTTACGGACTCAGAAGTACTCTCGATCTTTCATACAGGGATCCGATGTGCTTTTTACGAACACCGAATAGGCCTGAGACCAACTTCCGAGTTCGAAAGTTGCTTCAATCAAAGCCAGTATAGCATAACTGCCTTTGACATGGCTCATTTATTAACCAAAAAAGACCTCTGCTGAAATCACCCCAGGTGACAGCAATTCGAGGCAACAATGGAGCAGACGAGATGACGACAACACATTCACGACAAGGTTTCTCGACGAAGAAAGAGTTGATTCAATTTCTTTAGGTTTGCCATTTAGTCCCTGGATTTTGGAGGCCAAAAATAAACAGACCCCAAAAATAAAGTTATTATACTTTAACCCCCAAATTTAATCAACTCCTATTTTTCATTCAACTCTTGGTCTCATCATGAGATAGACTCTTAACTAAACTCCCAAAACAAAACTCCATTAATGGATGAGTGAAGGAAACCTCAAAATACGCATTTGCAGTCGGCAATAAAAAGGCTAAATCTCAATAAATGGAGTGTAGAACTTCATTTGCTCTCTTGCGAAACTATACAGCGTCGCATAGCATCGGCAATGGCGCCAGCAGCATCCTCAACGGTCCTCTGTCCCCAGTTCATTCTGTTGAATACGGTCCCGCCTATTTCAATACAAAACCGCTTGTAAACCTATAACAAGGGACCAAACCCGTCATTGCCCCGACACTACATGAACCACGACTGCAAATTCCATCGAATTCGAACCCATCCATCCACAGTTTCAATGACAAACCTTCATATATGTACAACAATGGCAACAACAAACCAACCCTCGCTACACCAATTGGGAAGTTAACTGAAAAAATGAATCAGC
>JAUOBV010043470.1:0-14051 GCA_032360425.1 Rubia occidens
TAGGTTCAGTCATAATAAGCTGCAAGCCCAATATAATTGATGCTAGCTGATCGAAAGCGGTTTTCAGCTAAACATTCCGATCACTCAAAATTACTGAATTAATTATTTCCGTAAGTAATCCTTCAATTATATATGAAAAATGCACATTGACTGAAGGACACTATTCCAACACGAAAAACCAGGTTTTTTATAGGAACAAAAAATATACTCAGTCGGAAAACAAATGGCTCTCTAGTGCTGGTAGGATTATACTCATTAATCATGTCATTATGACTATACCACAACACTCTAAGGCTGTAATAACCTTAAAAAAACCAATACTTTTAAATAAGCAATGTGACTGTCGGGAAGTAGTCCAACACATCACTGACAACAGAGAAATTGATCGGAGAATGCAGCCATTGATTCATGCCATTCCTGGAGAGAAATGAACACTTCAAAATCAACAATTCTCCATGTACACAGAGAAGCCAATAGAGTAGCGGACTTTGTGGCGGCACTTTGGACAAGAGAGAAACTCCTTCAATTGGATTGTTGTAAGAATGTGTATAGTCATAGTCTTTTGCTATCTAACCAATTACCTTCCTTTTATATAAGTACAAAATTTAATGAATCATATAGTATATCTGGTTGGAATAGGGATACCAATAGTATTAAGGAATACCAATATTATGTAAATATTAATTGTAATTATAATTAGATTTAGATTCCTTTTCCTTTTCCTTTTCTGTATAGACTTTTGTACCTCTATATAATGTACCACAAATCATGAATACAAAAACACATTATCACACGTAAAATGTCCATGGTATCAGAGTCTAAAATCCTGAAACTCTAAAAGAATTTGGCCGCTGCTCGTTCTCGAGCCGCCGTCGCAGTGACAGCCGCGCTTAGCAGCCACGCACCGCCGTTGTCCAAGCCGTCGCTGCTCTCTGACTGCTCTCCGATGAACGACATACCTCTTACCTAGTTGCCGCGTCCGTCAGACATCGTACCTGGTCTGATATGCTTGTGCGCTCCCTGCACGAGCTGCCATCACCGTCCACGTGTCGTCGCCTTTCCAGACACGCCCCGTTGTGTCGACTGTCCTTGCTGCCGATCCACTTCTGCCGCTGATCTGGAACTATGTCTGCACCTGGTTCCAGTTTCGATGCTGCTGAGCAAGCCCGCATCACTGCTGGATCTGAGGCTAATAAGCTACAGAATCTCAATGTTGCTGACGTGATTGCAGCTTTACTCAAATAGTTGCAATTACAATCTGGCTCTGGGGAACCTGTGCCTGCTAGTCTATCTCTGAATGATCCTTACTATCTCAGTAGTACCGACGGCCCCGGTTTGTCAATCTGTCCCGTCATACTGAAAGATGAAGAGAATTACCTTGAATGGTCTACTGCCATTTCTGGTGCTATGCTTGCCAAGAAGGAGATTAGTTTCATTGGTGGAACAATTACCAAACCCTCGGATAATCATCCTGATGTAGTTGATTGATCGAGAGTTAATGCTACCCTTGTATGTTGGATCTTGCAGACTCTAGATTCACCTTTAGTTTGCACATGTGAAGCTTGCAAACCATCGTGCACATGCAACCATGCTGCTAATGCCTTCAAAGAACGTGAGAAAGACATGATATATCAATTTCTCCTATGTCTTGATAAAGACTATCATACCTTACGATCCAACATCATGACCACTGATCCTTTTCCACCTGTCATGCGCGTGTATACTCTTATTGCTCAGGAGGAGAATCACAAAGCCTTCATTTGGTCTCGCGAGTCTTCAACTGAGTCTATGGCATATGCTACACGACGCCCACCACCATCAGGTTCTTCGACAGTTGCTCTCACTTCAGCTGATCGCAAGAATCTCATCTGTAAGCATTGTCATCGTAAGGGTCACGACAAAGATACCTGTTTCCAACTCAAAAGCGTACCAGATTAGTTCAAGTAGTTGAACCAGAAATCCAAGAAGACGGGGTCATCTCTATCGAATGGTGCCGCTCGTAACAGCGGACAGTCCGCCAAGTTCCGCCGCCTTTTGCCCGCGCTGTCGTATCACCGCCTGGACAGGCCGAGCCAGCCATCCACTTTACCCTTGCCCGTTCTAAATTTGGTTCTGCTCTGTATGATGACCAATGGAGTACGAACCTACATTTATTTAATCAGTTTCATGTTGTGTCTGACCACGGGTCAGGGATGTCTTCTTTACGTTGGATTCTTGATTCGGGAGCCTCATATCACATGACTAGTGACAAAGGTTTTCTGCTTGATATTACAACTGCTGTCAATTTTGTGAATGTTATATTGCGTGATGGATCTGTGTCATCTGCAACACAATGTGGTTCTATTCGTATTAGAGATGTTACTTTTACTCATATGCTCTACTTACTTTCTCTGCGATTCTATTTATTATCATGTTCTAGATTGTTATCTACCTTAAAATGTCTATCTTTGTTTACTGAAAATTACTGCATTTTACAGAAATTTAGTATAATAAATGTGATTGGAGTGGGTGAACAGCAAGATGGGTTTATTGGCTTCGTCTGTTGGATATGAATGATCGTCCTCATATCTTGCAGTCTATTCTGACAGTTGCTTCAGTTTCATATTCTAATTTATAGCATCTGCGTCTTGGGCATCCTTCATCTGCGGTGTTGTTTTCTGTTTCTACTCTTGATTTTAGCACCAATAATGTTTCTGTTTCTTGCTCTGTATGTCATAGAACAAAGCAGACTAGACATAGTTTTCCTTTGAGTTCTTCAAATGCTAGTTCTTTATTTGAATTAATACATTGTGATGTTTGTGGTCCTTATAAAACACCATCTTCTAGTGGTGCATTTTATTTTTTGACTATAGTTGATGATTATTCCCGATCTGTTTGGGTTTACTAGTTACTAAGTTACTCCTAGAATTATTGAATGTTGTGCTTTTGTCAAAAATCAGTTTGGCCACACTATTAGGCGTGTCCGGGCTGATAATGGTACATAATTTCTACCTTTGATATCCTACTTTGCTCAGTCTGGGATTATTTTTGAGACTTTTATGGTTGATACACCACAACAGAATGGTCATGAGGAACGCAAGCATTTCCATTTTTTGAATGTGGCTCATGTTTTGCGTTTTCAAGTCAATCTACCGATTGAATTTTGGGGAGAGTGTGTTCTTACAGCTGCATATCTGATTAACCAGACACCGATGAAGCATCTAAATGGTCACACACCTTTTCAGTTACTCTGTGGTTGCTTCCCAAATTACAAGGCTCTGCGAGTCTTTGGATGTTTATGCTCTGCTTCCCATATTTCAGATTTTGTGACAAGTTTGCTCCAAGAAGTCGTCGATGTCTGTTTCTTAGGTATCCTGCCGGGAAGAAGGGATATCGGTTCTTTGATTAGGAGTCCCACACTTTCTTTAATAGTTGGGATACAGACTTTTATGAAGATCAAATTTCCATACTCTGCTGTCCCAGAAGCATCATCGCCGCCAGGATCATCATCGCCGTTGCCTGTACTCTCACCGCCATTGCCCTCCTCGTCCCCGCCGCCGAGATCGACTTCATCTCCTTCTCCAGCCGGACAGTCACCACCTCCGGAAGACGCCTTACCAGCCGCCGAAATCTACCTGTCGGATTCTTCCCGACCGACAGAATATTCCCAGCAGCTGGCCACCCACATGACGTCGGAGCCGCCAGTCGTCGAAACCCTGCCATCTGTGTTGATTTCCACTCCGGAGCCTGTCGTTGTCGACATTGAGCTTCAAGCGCCTTCTCTATCACAGCCTGTAACGTCGGATGACTCCCCGGCGTAGCCATCTACGGCTGATCAACCTCCCGTCCGCCAAAGTTCTCGTGATCGCCGCCCTCCTACTTATCTGTCTAATTATGTCTTTTATTTTGCTGATATTAATAACCCCCACTGCTACGACTACACCTTCCACGTCACATTCCTCAGGTGTTCTCTATCCTTTATCTAATTTTGTAAATTGTTATAAATTTTCTAGTACACATTCTAGGATTTTGGGTGCAGTAACATCTAGTGCAGATACGACTACTTATTCTGAGGCATCCAAGCATGCTCATTGGCGTAATGCAATGGCTGATGAGATTAATGCACTTGAGCGTAATAAAACATCACTTTGTCTTCATTACCTCTGAATAAGACTGCTATTGGATGTAAATGGGTGTATCGTACCAAGTTCAAGTCTGATGGTATCATTGAACGTCACAAAACTCGCTTAGTGGTTCTTGGAAATCTCCAAAGGGAAGGGATTGACTACATTGAGACATTTGCTCCCGTTGCGAAGATGAGTTCGGTACATTTATTTTTATCAGTTGTAGTTATTCGTGCTTGGGAACTGCATCAGATGGATGTGCATAATGCTTTTCACCATGGTGATCTTCATGAAGAGGTCTTCATGCGACCACCACCGGGATACCCTGTGCCTCCTGGTCAAGTGTGTTACCTTCGAAATCTCTTTATGGTCTTCGGCTGGTGCCTCGTAATGGGTTCACAAAATTTGCTCAGGCTTTATTGGGATACTCTGTAACAAGGAAAACTCAGTTAGATGGACATTTGTGATAGCACATTTGAATGAATAATAAGTGAAGTCCATAAACCTCCGTAACTCATACCCCTTCATTCCCAAGGAAAGAAAAACCTAAATAATCAATATGGCACCTAAGATCCAAACCAGCAAAGAATATTACATGCAAGTAATAAGTTGAAATGGGAGAAATTATTTGAATGTTGAAGATTACATAAATTGAATGCATGACAGTTGGAACACGAACCTAGGTATGATTAAAAAGGAGTTAGTTAAGACATTAAATCAAAAACCTATATTGCTTAAATAAACTCGGTGGTCCTGTTTGAAATCAACACAACAACCAGGAAAACCAATACAGGACAAAGAACTTGTAGTCCAACAAAAAAATGGAAAATAATTGTGTACATCTACCGGCGGCTTGCATAGCAGGTAAGTAAGTTTTGACGAAGTGAATTGGAGAAAGTAAAGTGAAGCTGCAAATAAAGACCTTACAAGTTGAAGATGACCGAATACTGGCGAATGGTTTTTTACCTATAGCAGCCGGTGGGAATCTTGGTAATTGAGGATGGAACAGAGGGATTTGGGGAGGTGGCATAAGGAGCAGATGACCGAGTACCTTGAAATTGTTGGCCACCGTGAGCAGTGGGTTGCCATTGAAGACAAAAAGAGATGAAGCATGGTGGAGGAAAGACGGGATGAAAGCGAAGAGATGGGGAACTGGATGCAGCTAGCAAAGCAGTGGTGATACAGAGAGGTGTGTCCCAACCGGAAAAGAAGACACGTACATATCTGACTGTGACTGAGAGGATGACACCTCGCAGTGGTCTCGGTAATCAAGCTGAAGAGAGGAAGTGGATGAAGAGGCAGCAGGTAATAGTGACGTAGTCGGTGGAAGAGCAGAAAAAGATGTGCTACCCAAAGCATAGAAATGAAGCGGCAACGGTAATAGCAACGTAGTGTGAGGAAAAATTGGAAGAAAGTGTGAGGAATTGGTAACTGGTTACCGGCCTAAAACAAGCCCACGTAAATTCTGCGTCCTTTTATTCTATAGTAGATATTCAATATAGTTTATGTTTATCAATTCGTTTTACATTTTACTCCTTTTGGATCTTAACATTAACAAAAATCTATAAACAAATAGGACCCAATCAACATTGTTAACACAAATCTATACAATCGAATCTTTTTTTCCTATAAAAAAAGGACAAAAATAAAAGAAAACCGGGCTAATCGGCCATGGTTTCTTGTACGTAATTCAATCTATCCTAGTAAATTGACTGCACTAAATATCGTACTGCCTTGTCTTGAAGGACATCATGTACACATTCTTATCTTTTCTGACAACCACCCCATTCTCAACGGTCATACCATCGTGAAAATATTAAACATACCGTAGCTTTCCGGCCTGCACACCCACCAATTAATAGTAATATTATAAAGCTCCAGCTTTCAACCAAATAAAAATTTGTCTCCTCTTAAACGTACCTGTCCAACTTGCGTTATTAGACCAGGTAAATTTGGAACGTGTGACAATTCTTTAAGAGGCTTTCGTTAAAAGAGATTGGAAGTATTTCCCCGTTTCACTAACATTGGCTCACTTACTTTTGATATTTGAATTTAAAAAATGTAGAATTAGTGGTGGAGAATTCATTGAAGGAGTAATTTGGAGGTCACTGTGTCTCAGGGAGGCTCTGCGTATGGATTAGTAGCTTTCACAGCCTCAAATGCACCTCTAGGTGGACGTGCGTCTGGTCCACGCGCCGTCCGTGGTTTTTTCATTTTCTGGCCGTGGTAGGAATTTGGCCAGTTCTATAGTGGGTTTTGTCGTGGGTCTGGGTTTCAGTGCCTGTGGTGTTGTAAGCCGGGACATGATGCTTCTCACTGGTACCGATTAGTTCCTCGCCAGTCTGAGACTTCCAATCTCACTCATCAGTTCCAGTCTTCCTTACAGCTTAAGCCGCCTATTGTTGCCTCGGATGGGGACATTGACTTAGGGTCTTCGAATCATATGAGTGCTTCTTCATAAACTCTTAAGAGTGCGACCCCCAATACTGATAATGCTCATGTCTCTGTTGGTAATGGTCATAAAATCTCTAGCTCTGCTATTGGCGATTCTCATATTACACCTAGTTTATGTTTATTGGATGTTTTGGTTATGCCTGATATTGCAAAGAATTTATTTTCTATTAGTCGGCTTACTAGATATCTTGGTGTTCTATTCACTTTTGATTACCGCTCTTTCGTTAGTCAGCACAAAGTAACTGAAGTAGTCGTGGGTAGAGGTCATAGTGAGGATGGTTTGTATGTACTGGATCATGGTGAAGAGGCTTTAGTTTCATTCATTAAGCAAAATAAAAAAGCGAGCATCGGTGGAGGTGTGGGATGCCCGGTTAGGACATGTGTTCCATAGCATAGTTCCTTGTTAGTTAAATATGGTAAATTGTATATTATTTCTTTACTGCCAAAACCTCACACCTACGACCCTTGTGTTATGGTGAAAGGTCATAAATTGTCTTTTGTTGAGAACTCTAAGTGACCTAAGCATGTTTTGGATTTGATTTATTATGACTTGTGGGGTCCATCACCTGTTTTATCTAGACATAGATTTGCATATTATGCTATTTTTGTGGATGATTCCTAGAGATTTACGTGGCTTTATCCTCTTCAGAGAAAATATGATTTTTAAGCTGTTTACATGAAATTTTAGGCTTTTGTGGAAAATCAGTTTTCTTTTCATATTAAGGGTTTTCAAAGTGATGGTGGTTTTGAATTCCTTAATGCTCGACTTCGTGTGAACTTTGACACAAAAGGGATCCATTATCAGGTCTCTTGTCCTTACACGCCTCAGTAGAATGGTCGTGCTAAGCGCAAGCATCGCCACAACATTGAAATGGGCCTCAATATGTTTTTTCACTCTCATATGCCACTCTCCTTTTAGGAAGACGCCTTTGCGACTTCTTTTTATACTATGAACCGCATCCCTACTCCTATTCTTGGTGGCTCATCTCCATATGGCCTCTTATTTGATCGGGTGCCGGTTTAATCTAACTTTCATCCCTTTGGTTGTAGATTTTATCCCTTTATTTGGCCGTATGCTGGGCATAAGCTTTTTCCTCGAAACATTCCTTTTGTGTTCATTGGTTATAGTTCTCATTACAAAGGCTTTCGGTGCCTTGATCCTACTTATGATCGGGTTTACATCACTCGCCATGCTTGGTTTGATGAGACATGTTATCCCTTTACCACTGCTGACTCGAGATCTTCATCTTTTGCATTCTTGGATGTCTCTACCTCTGTTGATATGGTGCTCCCTGATCCTATATCCAAGGTCTCTTCGTTGCCTACATCTCCTTGCTCGATTTGCTCGTCTGACACACCACCAGAATCCTTGTTGTCGATTAGTTCTCCTACCTCTGATTCTGGCTCACCATTAGAATTTCCATTGGTTTCTTCCGGGTCTTTTCCCCCTTCCGATGGCTTCCCTGACCTGGATCTTGTGGCTACTAGGGATCATGGGATAATTTGACGGCCTCGCCGTTTTGATGATTATGAAGTTTCCAATCTTATAGCTACATTACTCACTCAAACTGAGCCTCGTGATTACCACATTACCCTTCATGATCCTGAGTGGGTGGTTGCCATGGATGATGAAAAAACCACTCTTAGACGTCATCATACTTGGGATTTGACTTCGCGACCTTGTGATGTGAATATTCTTGGGTCTAAATGGAGTTTTTGGTTGAAATATCATCCTGATGGGATAGTGGAAAGTCTTAAGGCCCGTATGGTTGCTCAAGGATTTTCTCAAATACTGGGTTTTGACTTTTACAACACTTTCAGCCTAGTCGTCAAAGTTTCCACCATTGTCACAGTTCTTGCCATCGTAACCATGCTGAAATGGCCGTTACATCAGTTAGACGTAAAGAATGCTTTCGTGAATGATGTTCTCAACTCTCCTGTTTATATGGCACAATCCGTTGGCTACAAGGATCCTACCTAACCTAATTATGTGTGTCATCCGCGAAAAGCCATTTATGGGCTCAAGCAGGCCCCCTGAGCCTGGTTTGACCAGTTCATTACTTACCTTCGTGAGCTTGGCTTTGTTTGCAGCTCATCAGACATGTCCCTCTTTGTGATTTCTCATGGAACTGTTCTTGTCTATCTACTTGTGTATGTTGACGACATTATCCTCACTTGCAATGACTTTACTGCCATTCGCTAGTTTATCTCTCGCAATTATCAGGAGTTCTTTATTAAGGATCTAGGCTCTTTGAACTAATTTCTTGATCAGAATGTCTCTCCTACTTTGAGTGGTTTGTTTTTGGGTCAAGAGAATTATGCTCGCGACATCTTTCGTTGTGCCGTTATGACTGATGCAACTATTTTCTCCACACCATTTGTTCCTGATTCCCAGCTACTCAGCCGTTCTAGTGTGCTTTTCACCAATACTACTTTGTATCAGTCTCTGTTTGGAGCCTTGCAGTACCTCACCATCACTCGCCCAGATTTGGCCTTTGTGGTGAACTCTGTCAGTCAGTTCCTACAGGACCCTCGAGATGATCATTTTACCACCGTTACCATGATTCTCAGATATGTCAGTGGTACCATTCACTATGGTCTTTCCTTTTATTATTCCACTCTCTCTACGGTTCTAGGATACTCTGATACTGACTGGGTGAGGTGTCTTGCTTTACAACCAAAAAGACCTCGATTCAAAACCACAACCCAATACACGATAGTATCTTGCACCTCACAATAATCTATGGATAACACTAACCAAGCAATAATCTATAGATAGGAATAGAAATTACAACAAATCTATTCCGAAATTTCTAAACTTCAATATGTATCTAACTTGTGATACTCTACCAATGGTGGGATTCCCTAGGGTGCTAATCGATTGAGAATTAGATTCCTAGCTAAAGAATTCCGTGCATTGTTGATATCATCTTGCGAGTAGGGTTTCAAATCCTTTTGTAAGATCGGATAATAACAAGATAGTATTAAAATATATGGGAAAGGTTAATTACAAATATTACTAGAAACAAATGTACAGTTACCTTGCAACTTCAAGTACAATTTCCCAGACTTTTTCTATGCACTCAATCGCTTATAACATGACGTAATATACGCACTCTCATGTTTGCACCTATTTCTTGTACTTATTTGTAAAAAAACATAAATTCTTAAGATTGTTACATTAAATAAGTATAGTATAATGAAAATACATACTGGTAGTCCACTTCGATTTTGACCACTTCTCACGAAGTATTTTTTGGTCGCTAGTTTCCTTCATTGCAGTTTCCAAAATCTCAAAAATTCATCCGACGATTGGAAGTGTAGGGGATCCATTCAATACACCCGCCTATCTGCGGGGACTATCAATCTCCAATGGTCATTGAATAAGAAATTTAAATTATCATAGAAATTTGTAAAAATTATGTTAGTAACAAATTGAACATTGTAAATGTAATCTCTTGATGTATGGTGCAACGAAAAGCTTCTCATCCTTCCGGCCTAGGCATTTGCAAATGTAGTCGATCCTCTCTTGTTTCGTACAACCAATTGCTTGTATCTTCACCGTCACAAGTATCCAATCCATCCCGTCTTTTAATTATTGGTAAAAAAACATATACCTAGAGAATTACAAATTTTTCATTATTTTAATTATGTTTTAAATAAAACTGACTTTCTAATAAAATTAAGAAAATCACTCACAAGTTGTAGATCGACATTATCGCTTGATTAAATTTCTCACATCTCCATAGGTCTTTAAAATCACTCCATAACGCAATGATTTCACATTTGCATCTAAATACACATTCATTTTCCAAGAATGGGTATATATGTTGATTTTTTATCATATGGTTTAATCCAATTATATAGCACCCTACAAAGTGAGGTGATTCTCGTAGGACGTGTGCTCTTGCAACTGGCGGTCTAACCTTAGTTGGTGTTGTTGGGACTGATTTGGGTGTTTTTTTGAACGGTCTTGGTGTTGTTTTCACATGCTTGGATGATGCAGGCCTTGTTTCCTTCAATTGTCGATCTTTCACAGGATCGGTGTATATGAGTCTTTGAGGCCGAGGAAGGAACATTCCCTGGCAGGTTCGACTTTCTTGTATTCTCCATCCTATATTTGAAAAGTGATACCAAGCACTAAAAGATTCTCCAAGGAAACCCTCGAAAGCCCATCCGCAATAGGTACGAAGTAATGTTGTTTCACTAACTCATGCAAAAATCCATCGACTACATGGAGTGACCTACCGTCTACGTCTTGATCAATATATAGCTCACACGGACATGATTCCTACACCCCCACCATAGGGTATGGAATTTTTTTGCCACGTACAACCTATCAGACATTAGATTACCTTTGGGAAGAAAATATTTAAACAACTTGAGAGCCTTGGTCATCGACTTATCAGTCCGTCCAAATTTCCCCTTCAAATTCATCATCCTCAAATTTGCACTCAAAATTGATTGTTTCGAACCATTATACAAAGGCGTACATTTGTCGTCTATCAAAGCTTGTAACGACTGCAGTTTACCTTGGAACTCACTTGCAATATCTTCCACCATTTCATCAAACTCAACATTTCCATCTAATTCATCTCCCACCTTTGTGTCCTCCAATTCAATTGTATGAGAGGCTTCCCCAACTTCCCAATGCCCTACCCAACGAGTGTAGCTTGTTTGGAACCCCCTCATTATAAGATGTTCCCACAACTTCTTCTGCCCTAAATACACATTATTTCTACAATCCTTATACGGTTATCGTGCTCGCATGACACCAGTTTTAGAGGCATCTTCAAACGCTAACGGAATAAACGATTCAATCAATGACATGTACTCGGTTGATTTTCTAAGATCATTTCCAATGAGTTCATCTCGATCCATTATCCTAAAATTCAATTACAATAAAGCTCAGGAGGATTCAATCAACAATAATCATGACCCTAAATAATCTCAAACCCTAATTGAACATATATGTGTGTGTATACATATAACAATAAATATACTTTGTAATATTTCTATATTTTCAAGTATATAATTTTGATAAAATAACCTTTTACAATATAAAATGACGCACTTTCAAGTATGAAATCACTTCTTTGTCAATGGGAAAGAAATGGAGCCATTCCTTCAAAATTTTAGGGATTTGGTGCATTTAATGATTTGGCCGCATTTTTCTTATATATATAAAGTAGTTTCCGAACTCTGAAATGGGTTTCAAACTAATTAGTGCTCAAGAGAAAATTAAATGGGTTATTCACTAACCGCCTTAAATTATGGTTTAGCCGCCTTAAGTTTTATTGGTCGGGTCTGAATCAATGTTTTCGAGTATGTAAGGTGCATTTCAAGGGGGTTTTAAGCGGATTTTGAATATCCGTCTTCCATTACCACCCTTAATTGAAGGCTCTCCACTAGTGCACCCTCTCCCTCTCCCTCTCCCTCAACCACCCATCCCCCCACTCGCCCTTCCCAGCCTATTTCCCTTCCCCACTAGCCCCTACCTCCCACCCAAACCTGCTCAACCGAGACACATCGGGATCCACATCCAATTCACTAGCCCCACCACAACTCTCGAATTAAAAAAGAAAGATAAAGCAAAGAGTAAAGAAGCAGAAAACTCGTAACGATTAAAGGTACTCTTAGACTTAGAAATGAAGTAAGAAAAGAAAATGACAATGGCAGAAACTGGAGCTCCAGTGGTAGAATTAGAAGAACCAACCCTAATGGCTAAATATTTTCTCCATCCTGACCTGACTCGTCAATCCCAAATATTCTCCTCTCTCCGCTTCGCCCAACCCCGCCTCTCACCCTTCTTGTCCCGCTAACCCTCTCCATTGTTATCGCTGGAGAACTCCGTTTCCCATTGTTATCGCTGGAGAACTCCGTTTCCCATTGTTATCGCTGGAGAACTCCGTTTCCTCAACCGAACCAATGCAGGTGGAAGAAGATGGTGAAATTAATGCGATGGAGAAGATAATGAGGAAATGGTGCATACTTAACAAACAATCCAAGGGGACCTTGTCTCCAGCGATGGAGCAACGGCAGAGCCACGCCAATGAGGTGGTAATGGGTGGGGTTGAAGGGGTTGAAGAAGAAGAGTGGGGGTTGAAGAAGAAGAAGACAGTAATGGCTATAAGCACATTTCTCTCTTTTCCCTTTTCTCTTTTTTTGATTCAGGGGGATAAATTTTCATTTCATTAAGGCCAAAAAAATTATATCAGCCCTATCTCTTTACTTAATCAGAAGCCGAAACCTACGACAACCATTTCAATTCCTCTACAATTTTTTCTCCAACCCTCTCCAGATCAATGGTTTTTTCCCGAAAGATCTTCAAGTTCCTTTCCTCCCATGTGTGATACAGCATCGAAACTATCTTGTTCATAGCCATCCACTTCTTCCTTTGTTTCCAGGTTCTCAATTTTTTCTTCAACTCCCTCAAACTATTCATTACAGAAATTTATGTAAAACCTTCTAATTGCCTCACAAAACAACCCCGAGAAAAGAGATGATTGCAGTCTCTTGTTCACTTCCACACAGAACACAAAGTTACTGATTTGTTATAATGTTGAATAGTTGGAAATTTTCGTTTTAAAAGCATCCAAAGAAATATGATTTTCTTTGGTAACAGTTTAGAACTCCAAATTACAGCTTCCATGGCATCATTTTCCTCACCTCCTTTTAGATGGTTGTAAGCCCTTAAGATGCTGAATCTACCATTCCCCCCATAACACACCTTGACAGCTTCCCCTTTGTCATTGATTTGAGTCCGTTCAACCATTTGAACATCCAGCTATGAGAAGGTTGTGGCCGGTGATCTTCAAATGATTTTTCCTTTAAATAATAAACTTGCAGCCACTTAACCCAAAGAATGTCTTCTTTTTGTTGAATGGCTCAAACATGTTTACACAGTGCAGCCTGATTCCATATTGAGGGATCCCTGAAACCCAATCCACCTGCTTTCTTGCTTCTGCTCATAGAATTCCAGGAGACTGGCTTAAAATACCAACCTTCATTGCTCTTATTCCATGAAAAAAACTTCCATAACTTGAGTATATCCTCATTGCTACTTTCTGGGATTTTGAAAATGCCTGCTCAATATCTCATAATACTGAGCAAGACTGTGTTGATTAACTGTGATCTACTTGCATAAGAAAATTTTCTAGCATTCCAAACAGTCTGCTTCTTTGCAATTTTATCCACCAATGCTGCATTGCAAGATCTGTCCCATCTGAAAGATGACAGAGGCACTCCAAGATACTTCATGGGGAATTCACCCTTTTTAATCTTCAATATACTAGCTAGTAGGTTCTGCTCCAGTTCATCAAAATCAGAGAAGTACACTGTGGATTTAAACTATTAATTGCTAAACCAAGAAGAAGTTGAAAATCAGTTAGAACTTGTTGAACACTCTCTAGTGATGTCTGATTAGCTTCACAAAAGATAAAAAGATCATCAGCAAATAATAAGCTGTGTACTCCCACCTTCTTGCACCTTTGA
>JAUOBV010043566.1:0-12335 GCA_032360425.1 Rubia occidens
TGTGAGCTTTTTAGCAGTTTATTAGCGAAGACTTTGGCATTATTTTTTGGAAGACCATATGCGAGGGTGGTAGAAGATATTTGAAGGCCATTCGCTAGGATGATATTAGACGGAAGACCACAAACCAGAAGAATGTTAGTAGATAGAATTGAACAGAAAAAAGCAGAGTACAATTTTAGAAATGTCAACAAAGGAATCAACCAGCACAAACCAGTTGACCAACCAACACCAACCGACACCAGCCAGCCCCTCCAGCACAGACCAGCCCTTCTAGCATGGCCCATGCCAGAGGCACCCTGCATGGATCTTGCCTTCCAGCACAGCCGTGCTAGACCATCTAGGCACGGACCATTTGGCACCAGTCGGCCCATGTCACCTCAATCATTCGTAGGCTTGTTATTGACACAGACCCTGTCCTTTTACCTGGTCTGAGTCATTTCAAATCCAAAAATGCAAAGACCAGCCCACGGGATGCAAATTACAACACAAACCGCACAATCTAACTAATCAAGAAGTGCTTCCAGGTGAATGCCCTCACCAAACGACACGGGGAACACAATTTAGAAGTTGAAAATAAAGCACTGCCCGTCACTTCCCATGTCAACACAAGGCTATAAGGTTGTGCCAGACCTTCCGCCCCATGACAACACAAGGTTACACGACCCATGTCAGCAGGATCCAGCACGGATATGGCCCCAGCTGGCACGACCGTGCTTGGTTTCATAGCCTGTGCCGCTTGCTGCTGCTAGGGGTTTTTAAAACCAATTTTGGGCCTTTTCAAGGCACAATTCCCTACTACTATATATATCACCCTATGTATACTAGGGCTTAAATTTAGGCTCATTTTAGACTCTTAAGAGTATGGTAGAGAGAAAGGAGCTCTTCCTTCTCTCTGAAATATTTTTTCTTCTTCTCTTTATTTTTATTTTGCCCAAAGGCATTGAATTCAATGAAATATATTGGTTCATTTTTTAGGGAGTAGTTAATTAACTTGGGGTTTGTATTTGTATTCATGATTTGGTGTTTGTTTTGCGAGATTCCTTAGATCTACCTCTTTCTATATGTTTATGATTATTATGTAGGCTTGTTCATCATGTTTTTATTAATTTCATAGTTGTCACGTTAATATTGTCACACATCTTAGTCTACTTACATGTTGGCGCAGTTATATACATTTCCCGGGGAAGGAAACCTAGATGTGTTTGGGGTAATAATAGTCCGGGACCATGTGGGTGTGTGAATGTGGATCACCGAGTTAATGTTATAATAAACCATACACTAGTCTCAGCCATCAAATTGGCCCGAAGGGTTACAGATAAAGATAGTTTTAGTAGTAAACTAGGGTTAACAACCCTAAAGCCATTGATAAGGTTCTTCATCCCCTTTGCCTCTATAGGCCTAGAGAGAATAATTCATGGTGGACTGCCTGGGACCTAATTATACGTGGGAGATTTAGATTATATCTGCATAGCAGACATGCCGTTGTTGCACTTCCCTAATTACGGAGGTGCCGATGGAAGGTTACATGCGCACCTTACGTGACAGGTATGTGGAAGTGTTGACCATCGACCCTACCATGTGTTGTAAACACTAAAATAGATTTATATATCTTGAATGTGATAGAATCGTGGATGAAACACAACATCGATCATGTTACGCAAATACTCACAAGTGCTAGTTTATATATTTTATTATCTTGTGATCTTCCATACTTGTAGTTGTTAGATAAAACCCCCCAAGAAACTGTTTTACAACATTAGCTATTTCTGACACGTGATCAGATTACCCGATTACGGCTGTGTGCAGTTAACTTTTAGATTCCTAGCATCTCTGTGGATGACCCCGGTCTTGCCAATATCTACCCCATAGGTAGCATAGTATTAGGAATGGGAGAAATAATATAAATCTTTATCATTGACCCTAAAAACTTAGCCTCATCTCGAGTTTAACAATGCTCGGAGGGGTGGGTCAGTATACAATTTTTTGGGGGTTAATTACTAAAGGATACTTATCAGGTTCTGTATGTCATCAATTCACACATTCAAAAATATTAAAGCATAGCAAAAAGACATGCTATATGGGTCACTGGAGATTTCTGGATGTGAATCACATGTTTCGAAAGGATGCTACACATTTTGATTGAACTGAAGAAATTCACAAACTTCCCCATCGGCAATCTGGAGGTTGAATTTTTGAATATTTAAAAGATATCAATATAGATTTGGAAAGATGGTGGCCGATAATCCCGAGTTACTCTTCAATTTGAAGAAAAAAAGTATTTTTTTTATTTTCCATATTGGAAATATAATTTGTTGTGCCATAATCTTTATTTTATGCATATCGAGAAAAATGATTGTGAAAGAATTGATGGAACATTATTAGAGGCAGAAACAAAATCAAAAGATAAGCTCAACTCACAGCTTAACTTGAAAGAAATGTGGATTATAGCCGCACTTCATTCTATTTAAAAGGAAGGAGGTAGACAAAAATTGTCTACTTCACTATAAAAAATGGAATTGAAAGAAAAGAATAGGTTCTAAAAAGTGTTACAAGGAGTTAAAGTTCATCTTGATGTTTATTCAAATATTCCTAGGCGTGTTCAGGTGAAACCCCTTAAACTAGTCAAACTTAAGAGTCATGACTATGACATTTTGATGCAGTAGTTGATCCCAGTTGCAGTTAGGAAAAAATTAGCAAAATATGCTAAGGTTCCTTTGATTAAATTGAGTAGATATTTTTGGCAACTGTGCTCTAAGGTGATTTATAGCCCTTATGTGGTGCGTTTGGAAAGGAAATCGTTGTCATTGTATGTGAAGTTGAGCTTATATTTCCACTATTTTTAAAAATTAATGGTGAACCTCACCATGCATTTGGAAACTGAAGTTGAGCTTGGTGGACCAGTTTACCATTACTGGATCTATCGTATCGAAAGGTCAAATTTGAATGCATATGCTGATTCGGGTTACGTTTATTTTTATAGATATATATATCATAATTTTTTTATGTTCCAGGTACTTAAAGATTTTGAAGTCTTATATCAGAAATAATCGTTGACCTCAAGGATCAATTACTGAGGGTTATGTAGCCGAAGAATGTTTAACATTATGTTCTATGTACTTAACTAAATATAGTGACATGAGAATTAACTTGATGCCTTGAAATGCTGAGCCAACTGAGAGGGTATGAAGGATGGGTTGGATATATTTACAATGGATGGCCATTACCTAGGAATAGGCTCAACCAAGAATTTTGACAAAGACATAGTTAAGAAAATGAATCAATGCATGTTGTTCAACTTTTACATAGTGAAGCCATACATTGAATAATGTCATTTAAAATTCAATCTGCAAATGATGTTTAAAATATGGAGAAATTATAATATAAGACATTGGTTTTTTCACTTAACTTTTCAGGCAACATCTTCAAATTGTGAAAGAGAATCATCCTTGAGTTCCATGACACCATATTGAGGGAATTCATTACAGCGAATTCACAAATTGGTTTTATGAATATGTTAGAAAGTGGGTATAATATTTTCCTGAGTTGTCATTTTTTTCTCATTCTTATTCCTGGTAAGTTCTGAGCTCAAACTTCATGAACAACAAAAATATTTCCAAGTTAATTTCTTCCCACTAACAGAAGATGAGATAGTCTCAAAGGATCTGAAATATCTTGCTACGGGCCCAAACAACATAGGACTAACATTGGATATATACATTGCGAAGGATTTCATGGTATGAGAGTTTTAAGGCAACAACATCAAATTTTTTGAGTTCAAGGGATAACAATCCAATTGTTGGGGATATAGACTATCATGGTATTCTAAATAACATTATAGACCTGGATTACGTCTGTGGTGTTATTTGAATGTGATTGGGTTTCAAAGGGAAGTCAGCTAAAACAAGATAGGGATGGTTTCATCCTAGTTAATTTTACTAATGTTAAGGCTCATAATGAGTCATTTACTTTAGCTAACCAAGCCTCGTAAGTGTTCTATATAGTGGATCCATTAGAAAAGGATTGGTATGTTGTCATAAATACTTCTGCTAGAAGCATTTGCAACATGGAATCATTAGCAAATGTTTATACCTATCTTCAAAGTAATTTAGGAAATCAAGTTCAAGAAAACATATATAAATATGTTCGATGGGTTCGTCCCGATGTAGATAATGATATTATTGATATTAGCTCTGAAAGGTAAAGTAATTTAGGAAATAAAGTTCAAGAAAGCATATATAAATATGTTCGATGGGTTCGTCCCGATGTAGATAAGGATACTATTGATATTAGCTCTGAAAGGTAAACTAAATTGTTTATCAACTTCATTTAGAATATTTCACTATATATATTTTTTTTGTGAATGTTATACTACTCACTTCGTCTCAGCTGAACTTACATTCTTACTTTTTGAACACTATTGTCTATCAAAGTTTGATGGCATATTTGAATAGATTTATGAACAAAATATTATTGTATATGATATTGTTTAATTAGTCATAACAATTAGTTTTTAAATATTTTATTTTTATTTGTCGTTATTATACGTAGGTAAACATATTAACGGTTAAACATGTGTCCTGAACAGCGTGAAAAAAAAGAATGCAATCTTGGCTGGGACGGAGGAAGTATGTATTTTGGATTGATAAAATGTTATTGACTTTGCATTAAAAAATGCCCGAAAAGCATAAAAGATGATTAGCAAATACATGATGAAGGAAGAAGATTTGTGACTTAAAATAACGTTAAAGTTTTAAATGAAGTGAATTTTTTCTTATATTAATTAGTGATTGAATGATTTTTCACTGCTAGTAGTTTATTTTGTTTATCCATGTGCTAGTTACTATCTCTTATGTTTATCAAATATTATGTGATAGTTGAGGATAAATTTTTCCCAAGTAGTTTAGAATTTTGTTAGAATCTTGTTATGATATTTATTCTGCATTAATGAATGTTGATGATGCTAATGTTGCAAGTGCAATCAAATTTTATCTGTTTTGGTTTCTCATGCATCTTCCATAAGTTTATAGTTTCTGCATTTTAGATGTTTCTGATATATGATCTTCCTGAGCTCTTATTTGCTGCATCCATTTTCTCTTATTCTGATGCAATTTTTCCTAGTTCTGAAATCTTATTAGTTGTATTTTTTTAAATTCTCATACAACTTTTTTTAGTTCTGAGATCTTAATTGTTGCATATATTTAATTTATGTTTCTGATGCAATTTTTCCAAGTTCCAAGCTCTTATTTGCTACATCAATTTTACCTGTTTCTGATGCATTTTAGTCCAGTTCTTACCTCTTATTTATGCATCAATTTCTTCTGTTTCTGATGCATTTTTACCCAGTTTTGAGCTCTTATCGTACACATCACATACAATAAATGAACACAATACTAGGTATGATAAACTGGAATCCAAGATCGTTCTCTAAGAAAGCATGCCAAATACTAATGATTAAAAGAATAAGATAAATATTTAGTGGCTTAAAACCTTCTTTAAAGGAAAAATATAAGAGGAAAAACAAGAATTACTAAAAGGTAGATATGACTGGATTAATAAAAAGCTAAACTTGCATACCTAGAGGTTGACGTATGTGTTGCTAACCCCTATGTATTGAAATTAAAAATAATGCAGTTCTTCAGATTTTGGGACAATCTAGTTGAAGACAGTTGAAACCCCCATCGCCAATGAATATCACTAATATATTAAGTATTTTGCATCGGGGTAACCTATACGTGGAAAACAATTTAGGTTTTTTGAGCTATTTGGGAGTGATAGTTGTATTGCTATATATGCTAAACTAAAATTCATAAAAGGAATTATGTACACGACTTAAAGGCCATGCAATCATAGTACTTTAGTAGTCATATGAATGAATCAAATGCTCTTTTGAATGAACTACTACTGTAATGTTGACTCCACACCATGCTGGTCCTAAAACTAGGCCTCCAACTTCTTTAATTATCATCATTTGGGTTACTAATGAATCCTTTAGAGACTATCTTAGTTTGATCAAATATGATTGTGAGGAACATAGCTAGGTCTCTCTCAAGTAAATCAATGAAACTCTCTCTCTTTACTCTCTAAAGTACTAGAGGTGACTTTTACATAGTATGGTGTTCTTCCTTTTTCTTACTTCAGATTTAATGATTCTCTTTTTAATTTTCCATCCTCATACCATGAGAAGATTTAAAACTAAGAATAAAGGGAAAAACAACAATCAAATGAGAGAAATACATAGTAAGAGGTGAGTAGCTTGATTTTCTTGAAGGATGAAGGTAAAGGGAAAAAAATAAAATAAGGCTGAAGAGTGTGCTTGACTAGTCGCTTTCAAGCCCTAAAGAAGCTAAATGCGAAGGAGGGGAAGAGATGATAGCAAAATAAGTTTTTGAAGAAGCAAATAATGCGAGCTTAAATTCAGATTTCAGCACAAAGAAAGGGAGGAAAATTGTTTGTAGTGAAGAAGTTGAGGAGGGGAAAAAGAAGGAGGTTGGATCTTGGAGTTTTATAATCAAATATAGCTCGGCTGAAATTCAATATTACCAACCCATGGAGATATATGGGTTGTTTATGGGGGAAATCACCATGGATGAGGTTGAGGAAAACTCAAAGTAGTGGAGACTACCATTATGTGCAAGGTTTTGGGCAGCAACCCACCATTCAAAGACGTGAAGGTTTTTTTTATGATTTGGATAAGAAGAATCAACAAGGCATGGCTTCTAAATTCAGAAGTTTTTATGATTCAATTTCAAAGTAAGGAGTCTTGAGGGGCTGTTTTGGAGAAATGAGTGGTTTTCTTTGATTGAAAACCCATGCTCTTGAACGATTGAAATGAAGAACGTGTGATTGAAGAACCTAATGTTGTTCTGATTTGGATTCAACTCCCCAGATTGTCATTGAATTATTAGCAACCAAAACACATAAGCAAGATAGTAAACCACTTGGGAAGCCTTTGAATCTTAATAGAGAAACACAAGAGAAGGAGAGGTTGGATTTCGCAAGGGTAAAATTTGAGGTGTTGATAAGTGATACCCTTCAGGAAAAGTTGATTTACCTTAATGAAAACATGGGGATTGTTAGCTAAGAATTTTGTTTTGAATGGAAGCCAACTAAATGTGGAAAATGTGGGATGATTAGGCATAATGAGGAGGTGTGTAGAAAGAAAGATTAAGCTGGAAAAAAACAAATGAATAGATTGATTGATTTATATGCCAAATGGAAGGGTTGTGAAAGAAGATGAGAAGCAACAGAGAGTGAAATAAGTTAAGGGGCAACAAGGGAAAGCTAAAAGGCAAGGGGAAGTTAAAGGGCAACAAGGGGAGGAGATTGAGTTCAAAATGGCAGGGAAAGGAATAAGGGTAGCGAGGAAGAAATGGGAAGATCCAAGGAGTTAAAGGAGGGAAGGTGATGGGTGTACTCTCTTATCCGACCTTCCTTAAGAATAGTATATTTTCAAGGTGGAATGTGAGGGGTTTGGATAAATGTGATAAGCATAAGTGGGTGAAATATTTTTGTATGCTTAAACATATAGTTTTTTGGGGCAGTTGGAAACCAAAGTAAAAGAAGACAACCAAAAAAGAGTATGGGGGGAGAATAGGGCTTGGTTGGATGTTGATAACAAATGGGAATGTTGTAGGAGGGAGAATTTGGCTAGGTTGGAGGGTTGATTTCCATGATTTGAAAGTGTTGAATGTTCGTGGTTCAATGGATGGATTTTTATGGGGTGATTAGCAACTTGAAAATTTTCTTGATGGTGGTGTATTGCCATAACACCATTGAAAATAGGGAACCAATGTGGGAGTACCTAAAGGGACAAGGGAGTATAGATGATAAACCATGGTGGATCATAGGATATCTTAACTCTCCTTTGGATTTTGAGGATAGAGAAGATGGGAATCAAGTTGAAGAAAAGGAAGTCTTGGATTTCCAAGAAGTGATGGAAGCTAATTTGTTGGTTGAAATTAAAATGTTGGCCAAAAGTTTAGTTATTGCAATAGAAGGAAAGTGAGGAATTTTTTTATGTGCACCATATAGCATGCGTTAACTAATGCATTTGAAAGAATTGTTACTATGTTTTACTTGGTTGATTGCTAGTTTTAGTTAGGTTTACCTGACAAAGAGTTTACACGACCATTGTTGGTTTTCTTGCCTAAATCACGAGTTTCATAGACTTAATTGAATCTAATGAACACTTTGTATTCGCAGGCACGTAGATCCTCATTTATTATATCACTAGTACGTTACTCGTGAATATTCGACCCCATTTAGAAAAAAACATTTGCATGAATGGTAGAAGATATTTGAAAGCCATTTGCAAGAATGGTAGTAGATATGAAGGCCATGGACTTAAAGTGTGGTAGTAGATGGAATTGAGCCAAGAAAAGGCGAGATTTGAAGTTTAAATAGGTCAAGGACGGAAGAAGACATTAACTGAGAAAACCAGCCAACCAGCATGAACCGACCAGGGCTAGCATGAATTAGCCAAGGCCGGGACAAGGGCTGCCACGAGGCCAGCAAAGTTGACACGAAGGTCACCTATCACAACACGTTCTAAGGGTGCTCAGCATGAACCGTGCTAAGAACATGGCCCGTGCTAGAGGCCACAACTCGGACTGTGCCATATTCTACTGCCAATGTCCCATGTCTTCAATCCACTTCAAAAAAGGGCTAAATATGGGCACGGAGAATTCCGTTTCACAAGATTCGCATCATTTCAAGTTACTAATGAAAAGACTGGCTCACGGGTGTGAAGATTAACATGACCCGTGCCATGTTACTAAGGAAAATGAGGTTCTAGTCAATGGTCCTCGCCGAACGACACATGATGTGCACTCAGAGGCATCAAAATAGAGCTCCAGCTGATGGCACATTCCTGGTGACATAGGCTGCACCAGCATGAGGCTCAGTGCCCGTGCCAGCATGAAACCACGGGCTGTGCTAGGCCGAGTGGCCCGTGCTAGTACAAAAGGCATTCGGCTGGTACAGACTGTGCCAGATCCCACACGTTATGCCGGTTGCACTTGTTAGGGGGTTTTGGTCATTTTGGGTCTTTTTCAAGGCCCAAATCCCTACTACTATATATATGGACTTTTCTCTACTAGGGTTTAAGTTTGTACCCATTTTCATCTTCAAGATTAGCTGAGAGAAAATACTCTTTATAATCTCTATATTCTTTTCTTTTTAATCTCTTTATTTTTCTCTTGCCCAAAAGTGCTGAATCAAATGAAATAGTTGGCTTTAATACATAAGGAGTAGTTTTCTTTAACTTGGGGATTGTATTTGTATTCATATATTAATGTTTGTTTTGTGAGATTTTTTATATCTACCTATTTCTATGTGTTTTGTGATTATTATGTTGGCTTGTTCTTAATATTCTTGCAAATTGCATGATTGTCACACTTAGTTAGAACACACTAAATTCTACTTTCATGTTGATGCACTATTGATACCTCCAGGGAGGAAAACCTAGATGTTCTTGGGGTAAGGATGGGTCCGGAATCACGTGGGTTTATGCACATAGGTTGTCGTTGTTAACGTTATGTTCAATTATGCATTAGTAAGTCGACGAGTTGGTCCAAAGGGTAACATGGTGATATAGCTAGAGTAGCAAACTAGGATTATCTTTGTGATCCTATAGACATCGATAAAGTGCTTCACCCCCTTTTCCTTTTTAGGCCAAGGGAGAAGCATTCGTGGTGTAATGCTCGAGATGTAATCGTACAGGGGAGACTCAGATCTACACGCAAGGTAGAGTTGTGGTCACACTCCCCTAATTACGGAGGCGGTGCCGATGGAAGATTACATGTTCCCCCTACATGACAGGTATGCGTGAGTGTTGACCATTGACCACACCATGTGTTACAAACACTAGAATAGGTGCATAGTTCTTTTATGTGATGAAATCAATGATCGAGACAGCATTAATCACGTTGCACAAATATTCCCCGAGTGCTTGTTTATATAGTTTATTCTCGTGATCAATGGCATGCTTGTAGTTGTTAGTTAAACCCCCCCCCAAATGCTTGTTTTACCAATATTTATTATTCCTGACAAAGGATCAAATTGACGACCCTATTAGGGATTTGTATAGTTGATTATTAGATTCCTAACATCTCTGTGAACAACCCCGGTACTTTCCATTCAACCTTTCTTGGTAGTATAGTAGTAGGAACCGGAGTAACATTACAAATTTCTATCTTTGATCCCTTCATCTTGGCTTAGTGGATCTCTCATGAAATGGTTCTTAGCAATACCGAGAATGTTCGAGTCAAATTTCGGCACCGTTTTCAGGGATGTTAGTTTAAAGGTCTAGTAATTAACTTGCATAGCTTGTTAGTTGAGTAGTTAGTGTTAGTCTTTTGTTCTTTTCCTTTTCATTTTCCGAAAAAGCTATTACTTGAGTTCTTGGTGCAAACCGAGAACCCTTGTACTATGATTCTGAACTTTGTTGTTTTCTTTGTTTTCATTGAAAAAGCACTTCAAAAAATAGAAGATGTGGGGAGAAAGCGTTCAACATATGAGATTCTGTAAGATGTGTCACTTCGATCACCCTACAGGGACTTCAACCTGGTTGAGTGAGTAGGTTAAAAATTAAGCTTGTCGTATTGCAAGACTGACAAAAACGAGCATAGAAATTATACCTTCACTCACCAGTTTGGTCAAGGAATACACCCCAGGTCTGCTTATAAATAAATACTTTGAGCTTTAACCAACCTTGGTAAAGATAGTGACTCACTCCAAAACCAAGTATTTGGCTGCATAAGGGACTTTGGAAATCAACTCTCCTCGAGTGTTGAGAGAGTTAGGGGGAAAGTGAGCGAGTTGATAGGGAAGATGATTCAATTGGTGGGGATACATAAGCTATTTGTTGAGGAAGCTCCACCATTTCCTCCTTTGGATGGGATGAGAAATAAGCAATGCATAGGTCACAACAAGGAATCATTCATGATTCTCAACTATCGTGAGGTTAGTACTTCTCTCTTTGATACTATCAATTTTATGCTTAATTGTAAAAAAATGTTGAACAAATTATGCGATTCGAGGAAAGACTTTAGGCATGAAATGATAAATCAAACCCCTTCTCTCTTGCAAGTTGACCTCCCCCCTAAGTATGAAGACCCTTGAATGTTTTTTATTCCTTGCACAATTCAAGAAACTTTGATTAAAAATGTTGGGATGGATTTAGGGTTATCCATTAATGTTATACCTTACTCTCTGTATAGACCATTGAATTTGTGAAAAATGCATGCCATCAGGGTGGTAGTCTATTTGGCTAATCACTCCACCATATACCCAATAGTTATTGTGGAGAATGTGATAGTCCAAGTAAATGGACTAACATTTTTGGCCAATTTTTATGTCTTAAATATGGTTAACGAGAAGGATACGACCTCAATATTGTTGGGGAGACCCTTCTTGAAAACTGCTATGGCTAAAGTCGATATTCATACAGGAAAGTTAACATTAGAGTGTGGTGATTTCATTGTGGAGTTTAGCATGTATGAAAATGTGAATTGGGAATTTGATCAGTCTTTTCCTGTTATGAGTGATGATCTTGAGGTCACTGTGCAAAAGGTTTTTGATAGGGCTATAAATGTAGCTTTGGATGAGTACCCTTTAAAAGATGATCATGTTGATACTAGGAACACCAGTCTATTGGAAATGTTGGGATGTTGATCTCCAAATTGATAATCACGTAAAGACCTTGCCCAAGAACCTAGATGACCTAATGATGCCTGAGATAAAGCCTTCAATAGAGCAACCACCCATAGTCAAACTTAAGCCTTTGTCCAAAGACATGAAGTATGCTTTCTTAGGCAACAGTGAGACATTACCGGTGATATCTAGTAATCTTCCTAGTGACCAGAAGAATATGTTGGTTAAGGTGCTTAAGAAATTCAAGGGATCCATAGGTTGGACTTTAGCCGATATCAAAGGTATACGTCCCTCAACTTGCATGCACCGTATATTATTAGAAGAGGAAGAAAAATATGTATGCCAACTTCAAAGATGGTTAAACCCGCCAATGATAAAAGTAGTTAAAGGTGAATTTCTATAACTACTTAAGGCAGGGGTGATATATCCTATCTCCGATAGTAAGTGGGTGGGTCTCACTCAAGTGGTGCCAAAAAAGAGTGGGTTGACTGTGGTATAGAACAAGGATGGGGATTTGGTTCCCACCCATATTCAAAATGGGTGGCGAATTTGTATTGATTATCACCGCTTAAATGTGGTAACTTGCAAGGATCATTTTCCCCTACCTTTCAACGACCAAATGCTTGAAATATTAGCCGGTCGCTCACACTTCTGCATGCTCGATGGTTATTTGGAATACTTCA
>JAUOBV010043673.1:0-14045 GCA_032360425.1 Rubia occidens
TAAAGTGTCTTCTCTGGTCCGATATAACCACCTTTAATTGCCCATCCCCCACTAATAAGGAAGCGAGAGAACAAAAAAAATCTTAGTCGATCAATGCCAACAAAATGACCACACTCAACAAGTTATTAACCATGTTCAATAAGACTATTGATCGCTGGAGAGCAAAGGAAATAGCAAAGGAAAATCAATGCTCAAAATTAGTGCCAAACTCTACATACATGTTTCAAAACTACTCTAACATACAACTTAAGAAGAGTTCACATTGTCAATGTACTATAAATTTGAGAAGGAATACCAGATTAAACAAGCAACCAAAGCATATCAATTTTTCTCCCTAGGGTCAGCAAAAAATGTGAAGTAAGTCCAGAAGATAATGATACAAAGGTTTAAATGGTGACTTTCACACAACAAAGTGGAATTGTGGAAATAAACTGCTCTTGCAAAACTTTTGAAGAAATATCAAGAAATATATTTTCTAATCCATGGACGATTTAATGGAAGAGAAACAAGGGAACATACTTTTACAAAGGGTCAACTCATTCATTTAACTGGATAAAAAAATATTGTAGATTATTGCGAAGTCCATCAGAGTCTATCTTCCTTAAAAGAATCTTCCAAACCTTTAATTGATGCTAGACCATATACTTGTAGAGAAGATACAAATGTGTAGGCATAACTAACTACGCCTCTCGGTCACTAGAGAGTAACAATATGCTCTATTAGGTTATACTCTATTATGATCGAGCAACTCTTAATGGACAAATAGGTGGCCCGATAGAAAGAAATATATACTAATCAAACAATCTCAGAATGTCTCAACGAATCGTTTCAAAGTGAGTATGTTGCGGAGCTCGAACCATCAGTCGTTGCAGCTTCCCAATGGACATATACCGGTTCAATTTAAGGTTATTCAATGTCGGGAACCTCACTACCACACGCTCTAACACCTCAAAGTTGATCGTTTATAAAAAAATGATGAAATTTTGTTACCATGTGTCTAGGCCTACCAATACCCGAACCCCAAATTTAAATTAAAAAATAAAAATAAACAGAGAGGCCAGTAAACTCTGTGGCTTGGCCTACCAATATCCAAACCCCAAATTGATTGACAGTCATCGCGAATCTGTGGCTTGGCCTACCAAAAACCAAACTAAAAATTGAAGAATGAGGCAGTCAGAACAGGTAGGTGAAGCATATATAATTAAAAAATGACCAGATACCGTCGACCTGCAGCCAACCTAGGGTAACCGGTGGCAAGGTTCCCCATTGAAAGAAAGCAGAGAGATGAAGAGTTGTGGAATTTAGAAGGCAAATGAACACTAGGCATACTGTGTACCTGCAGTAGTCGGTGGGAAGATTTTGGAAATACAGATGAAGCGGGTGAATGAAGCAGGCAAAGATAGAAAGTTAGGCACGTTAAAACTGGCCACCGTACTTAAACCGCTTTGCAAACTAATTTAGTACACTTTTAGTATAGTAATAGAAGCATAGATGTTTCATATTTTAGAGGATTTAGTTCGGATGTTTACCTTATTAATTTTGATGTATACATGGTTATCTTCATATGGAAGGAATGATATGCTTTCACTATATTTGAATATTACACATCATATCAATCAGTGAGATACCACCATAATACATTTGGAAGCGATGGAAAAAACTTGTTGAAATATAATTTCGGGAAAAATTGAATGCATCACAAGAAAATCAAGAACCAAATAGAATCAAAGACGAATTTTCATGGTGACACCAAATTGCAAGAAAATACTACAATCTAGTCCTAAAATGTGAAGGCGACATAGAAATATGGAAAATTCTTGAAAAAAACTTCAAATATTAAAATGAAAAACTTAAGGAAATTTTTGCCTAAAAACTTCAAAGGAACATGAAAATTCAAGCAGTGTAACAGAATCTTCCATCACTAAACCACCAACAATATAAATTCCATCTCCAAGAAAGACAAAAGGAAGAAGCAGGAGAATTGAAGGATGGAAGCAAAAAAAGAAACCAAAGACAAATGAGTTTGGTACAAAGACACAAAAGCAACTAGTTTAGACCTATGAGATTCAATTTTACATTGTAATTATATTATTATTTTGTAACTTTAACTTAAATTCTGGGACTAATAATTTAAATTGTGCTTCGAATGCTTTAATCCTCTGAACTAACGACTGCAGTTCAATTAAATAAAAATATTTTTCAAACTAATAAAATCCACCAACCAGTATATTCAAATTAATGAGTCTAATAAATTAACTAAACACAAAATACACATGAACTAATGTTACAATAACATGGTTACAAGGATCGAAAAGTAAACCACAACATATGGCAATAAGTTTTCTAATGTTTGAACTAAATATATAAATAACCAAACTAAATACCTAAATAACACATAACTATAAAAAGAACAACACATGAAGTAACAATCAGAAAAAATAGTTAATTTGACAAAGAAACATTTAAACACAAAAAATATCATTACTAGACAAAATGTTAAACTTTAATAACAAACTAAACCTAATAACAATCAAACTAAAGTGATAAACTTCAGAAATTAGTTAATACAAGAATCACAATAAAAACTATAATTTTTTTACAAGTTACGACAAAAAATATTTCCACAACCTAGAAAATTCAACATTCATAATTATACATAAACTAAATCATTCATCATTCAAATACTACCAAAACCAAATATTCAAATTATACCACAAACTCAATCTACTTTTTCAATTTCAATAAGTTCTTGAAAACAACTTCATCTCATTTTTTGGGGGTTGCACAACTGTGGACGCTCCTACTTTGCCAGGTAATTCATCTTCTTCGAAAAAGTTAAAATACAAGGTAGGTTGGTTACGTGGTATCTTTCTCCAATTATTGACACATTCATCAACCATAGCAATTAATTTCTCATTCTAAAACTCTTGCGAATTATCAATATCATCCGGCTGAACCTAGGTTTTTTTCCAGATACCTTCACTTGGATGCAAGTTGAGTGATCATTCAGCCACATCATTATGAACCTTCCCCAACCTCTCATACATGTCACGAGTAACAACTTCAAATTTACGCTTGACAATTATGAGACTTTGTCATAATCATGCAAAGAAGAAAACTTATCAGTTTATTTCATATTGAAACTAAACACCTAAGCAGACATATTAAATACCCAAAGAAAGAATAATCAAATTAAGTACAACCCATTAATATATAATTAAACTAAACAACTGAACAAATAGATTAAATACATGAACTAATCATATTGGAAATCAACATTATTAAATAATGAAACTAAGCACCTAAATTAACACATCAAATTTCAAAAATAATATTGAAACTAAAGACTGAAACACATAAAGTAAATGATTAACACACAACAAGTATAAAATGTAATAATATCAAAAACTTACATATTCGAGAGTCTTTTTAATCATTGAATAAGTCATAACTCCCTCAGGTATTTTGAACCTCAGCTCATCATTAAGCACATGCATCTTCCCATCCCAATAAACTGGAGATACAACTTTAGCTTGAATTGACGAAACTCTAATTTCAGCTCGAGCCATAACCTCTTCTTTCACCTAATGGTCATGTCATAACCCCCATCAGTTTTCAAAACCCGAACTCTCTACACCGGTTTTTCATCAGTCCAATCTTGGACTAAAGGAAGACATGTTGGATCCAATACACCATGAATAGGAAATCTATGCAAATACTCAATCAAAAGGATAAGAACACAGGCAGTACAGGTTTAATACTCTTCATAACTTTGATACCTCATAATCATTGAAGCCATTCGATCTAAAATAAAGCTACACAAATCGAGATTCTTAGGCTCGGTTTTACAGAGCTGTGCTTATAAGAAAAACTGGCTTATTTTGTAAGCAAAGGGGACTAGCTTAGCTTTTCCCCCAAAATAGCTTCTGCTTTCAAAACAGGTTACTTTTTTGCACTTTACCAAACATTAAAAAGTTTGTTTATAAGCACAACAACTTAAAAACTCTGCCAAATAGAACCTTAATCTCGTCAACATTCTCAACAGTCTCAAGGATTTTCATATCAACCTTATCTGTTGATGTAAGAGCTAAAAATTATGAAGAGCAATAAATCACAAAGAATCTCTTGAACTTATCCTAGTCAAAACCAAATGTAGAGGTATATCTTTTTCGGCTTCTCTACCAAACCTAGCTCTATACCTAACCCTCAATTCCATATTATAATTCCTCATTTGTTCGACTATCTTTTCGGGATTACACGCAAGAACAACACGTCATGCAAAGCATCAATAGTAACAAAATAACGATCTATCCCGACATGCTTAACAGAGGTTGATAGATTAAAATTACTTACTAAATTGGAAGTGCAATATCCAGTCCCAACTTCAATAAAATCCCATAGCTGATTTCTTCAACATCGAAATTTAGTTAGCTGTAAGTTTGGAACAAAGGCCTGTCACTTTAACATGTTGGCTACCAGGAATAATTTTCTTTAGAATCCTGAATACAAAACATATGAAAGTAAGTTAGTAAATATAAAAACTAAGCACAGAAACATCCAAACAAACAGATTAATTACATAGGTAAACATATTGAAATTTAAAACAATGAGATATTGCATAATATAAATAAAAACTCGAACACCTAAACAAACAGATTAAATGCACAACCAAATCATATTTAAATTACACAAAGAAAATTATTTTATACTAAAACTAATGATTTAACCTCCTAAACAAAATGAATAAGTACACAAACTAATCGTACTGAAACGATACACATAAGTTATTAAAAAATGAAACTAAACACCAAAACTAATACATCAAAAAAATAAAAATATAGTGAAACTAAACACTGAAACACCAAAAGTAAAGGATTAAATACATAAACTAGTAAAATTGTAACTAAATAATACAAGTTATCACACAAAGAAACTAAACACTAAAATACCCAAAGTAAAGGTCTAAATACATAAATCCAAATCATAAATACATAAATTTATAAAACATATCTAGAACCTCCGGCAAGTTCAACTTGAGTGACTTGTATAATCTGAAGAGTCATTTATGTGTCATCGATACTATGAACTCCTAAACGACATGCATGTAAATTCCTCTTCACCACAAGTCCCGAAACTCCAAATCTATCCATAATATCATCATCTACTTAATTTTACTTTCCCCTAATTGAAGATTTCTTTGAAGACTCAGTCTCGGTCGGCTTCTTCTCAGCATTAGGAACCATCTTTCTGGCACCAACCTTTCTACAAGTATTTTTAGCTACAGAACACAAACATATATACTAAAAATATGAATAAAATATTAAAAATAGATAAATACTAGGGGACTCTTTTAACAAATCATCAATAACAATATTTATTCCAGTTGTTACCGGATCCTTAGCTGCAACATCAGACACATTTTTTGAATTAAATGGTAAAGTAATGCTAATAATACAAGATGTAAAACTATATACACAAGAACAAATAATGGAAAATATCATAAGCTGAATTACTTACCAGATTGGCGACCAGAACTAGTTGCAATATTCTCATTTTCAACAGCTGTATTAAATAAGAAAGAAACACATGAAATAACTAAACTGATTATTATTTTATGCATGTATATAAAATTACCTGTTTGAACTGCAATTCTATCCAAAGGAGCATAATTTTTAGTCTCTTCTGCAAACACAAAATCAGATGAGTTAGATACCCGAACTAACAATTCATACATAGGAACTGATGAGTAAAATAGATAAGTTAAAACTCCTAATACTAACCACATTCTTTAATATTCGTTAAAGATGGAAAATTATTGATCACAATCTAATCCACAACTAAATGATAAAAAAGATTCAACTAATGAGATTAATACCCGAACTAACATGCTATATAATTAGAATAAAGTAAAATTAACCAATTTTTTTCCAAATATTGAAACTGATGGAATATTTATCGCAACCTAAACAACAACTATTCAGCATAATAAAATAAACACATAAACTAATGACGTAAATAATTAAATTAAATACATTAAAACGACAATAAAGCATAAAACACTAGTCTAACATGATTCTTTTTATATTTGATGAAGTTGGAGGATTATTAATCATAGCCCTCAGCCTCATCAACAACTACATAATAAAAACAAATGAGATAAATAACACATCTCATTAAATAAAAATGAAATGAAACCAGAAATGATAAAATTTTACCAAGCTTATCTCTATCCCCATTCACTTCATATCTAGCTACAATAAAAAATAAAATATCTAAATGTCAGAGGTAAGGATTATTCACAAGAAGTAAAAAAAAATTATACACAATCATCAGATAAATTAGATAAATGATTAAATAACTATAGCAAGTAAGCAGTAAACACCAAAACTAAAACACAAAATTAATATTTTAACCATTCTTAGAAGATCCAACCATTCTAGCTGGCTTACACACAAGATTTACTACCACTCTTATGCAACTTCTAACATATCGACTTTAAAAAGGATGAAATTATCAGAATAAATCAAGTAATAACCAAAAAATTAAAATATAGTTCCATTATATTTTAATATAAATTGTAATAAGTTTTATCTGATTTTCTCCCTTTATGATGAGTTTTATAACCTGAAAATTAGAAATTAGAGACCCGTTGAAACGCTCATTCGATCCAAAAAAATAGGAAAACGCTCCTTCTCTGCTTCGCTTTGGCATCGCTATCGCTGGCACCATGGCGGGGCTAACGCCTCCACCGCCATTAACCTATGCTAACATAGTTACTCAACCCTCTGCTCACTCTAATCCTTTACTCTCCCATTCGCATAGATCTTCCTTCAATCCAAAGCCTGTAATTGATCATTTGGACGAACCTGGTTTGGTTTTCTCGGATGCTGAATGCGACAGATTGGAGGCTCCCCTCAAATTGACCTTAATCGGAAAGTTTTCGAGGTTACGCCCAACTATGGAGAAACTTCGCAAAGATTTTCAAACGGCAGGATTCAAAGGGAGTGCTGATATACATCTACTGGATTGGAGGCAGGTATTGATAAGTTTTTCATTGCAAGACGATTATTATAGATGCTGGCTCCATAAGGTTTGGAACTTCGGTTTTTATTCTATTCGTATTGTTAAATGGGAACCTAATTTCAATCCTGATGCTGATTCCCCAATCATGCCTATTTGGATAGCTTGCTATGGTCTTCCCCAACAATTTTTTGACTATGATGCAATGATGAATATCGGAAACCTTGTTGGTATTCCAGTAAAGGTAGATCAGGGAACAATTAATAGAACACGTCCACATGTTGGTAAGGTTTGTGTAGAGTTAGACATAACTCAACCAAAACCTTCTAGAGTTTGGCTGCAATATAGGGGATTTGGTTTCTGGCAAAAAGTAGAATATGAAAATGTCCCTGATTATTGCTCGAAATGTTTTAAAATTGGGCACTCACAGTCTATATGCAAGAATCCTGAAAATCAAAACAAGACTGAGGCTTGGAGACCAACTGAAAAGAAATCATTCAATACCAGCTCTGATACTAATCCTGAGAATGAAGTTGGTCACAAAATTGTTAAACAGGTTTACAGACCAGTTAGAAAAATTCAACCTGTTAATTCTATATACGGTGGTGATAATGACAAGCAGGAAGATATTCTGAATGATAACAGAGAGGTTAATAAAGGAAAAATTATCACTGCTGCTGATACTTCAAATACAGTAACATATGATATAAAAGAAAATGAATTTCTTACTGTTCACACCAGGGAGATCATGCCTTCTGGTGTGAACTTGTTTTCTAACGTTTCTGCTGAGAAACCTGCAGATGCAGGTGTTGCTACACAGAAGGGAACAATTTCTCCTTCTGATCACCATGTTGATCACATTGAGGTCATTGGACAAAAGGATATAGAGATTGGAGATCATTCAGCTTCCAATGCCAATAAACAGGTAAGTTCAGGTATAAATCATCAGAATTCAGATGCAGTGATAGAGCCTCAACAGATTTTAAATAATGAGGACAGGCAGCTCATTGAAAATATGACCTTGAGCCCTAAAATGCATTGGTCTCAAGATAGAAATTCTGTGAAAACTGATGGTGATATCATTCTTCAACCCACTTTACTTGTTCAGAATAGATTCAATAGACTAATTTCTGATGCTAGTGACAGAATAGAAGGTGAGACTGTTGACTCTATGTTGCATAGTAAAACTCAGAAAAAAAGAAGAAGAAGAAAGAGTATACAAGCATGCCTAAAACTGTCATAACAAGATCTCAAGTTGACTCTAAACATCTGATTTAATATGGGATCTTTTAACTTCTGTGTATGGAATGTTAGGGGAATAAAAAATGACAAATCTCAGATTAAAGTTAAGAATATAAAGAGGAAGAATAACACTCCCTTATTTGTTTTACTAGAACCAATGTTGAAATCTGACCAACTGCAATCTATTGCTTTTAAACTAGGTTTTAACAGATTCTATAGTGATCCAAGGGATAAAATCTGGATTTTTTGGACTGATGAACTTAATATTTCTATATTAACTGTCCACGATCAGTACATATTGGCTGAGATACAACATCCATCACTATCTTCTACATAGATTACTGCATTCATATATGCTAGACATAATAGGACAGCTAGATATCCTCTTTGGTCTAGTTTATCTCAACACTGTAACAGACCTATATTGATGATTGGTGATTTTAATGTTATAAGAGAACCTAGTGAATACTTAGGCCAGGCTTCACCCAATCTAAATTGCATGATAGATTTCAATGTTTTTATAGAAGAGAATCAATTAATTGAAGCCCCAACTTCAGGAAACCAGTACACATGGAATGGGGTAAGGGAATTAGGAAATGTCTGGGAGAGGCTAGATAGGGGTTTATTTAATGTAGCTTTCTCAGAATTATTTCCTAATACCAGCATAAGAGTAAAAGCAAGGCACCCATCTGATCATTCTCCATTGCTTGTTTCTGTGGCTAATCATAATCTGTCTTCAGGTCCTAAAGCATTCAGATTTCAATCTTGTTGGTTGATGCATGATACTTTCCTGGATCTAGTTACCACTAACTGGAATAGTACATGTAATGGATTTGGTATGCTTAAATTCTCTTTGAAACTAAGAAGATTGAAAGTTGCTTTAAAGGACTGGAACAAAAACGTATTTGGTAATTTGCATGACAGAATTCAGCAAGCTGAAGAAAATGTTCTAGAAAAGGAACTAAGACACCAACAACATAGAGATAATGAATCTAGAACTGAACTCCATAGAGCTCAAGCCGAACTTACATTAGCCTTAAAAAGAGAAGAAGTCTTTTGGAAACAAAAATCTAGAGTTAAGTGGCTGAAACAAGGAGATTCTAATACTAAATTCTTCCATGCATCAGTTAGATCTAAGCAGTATAGGCAAACCATTTCAGAAATAAAAAAACTCACAAGATCAGTGGATTAAAAACCCAGATGAAATTGGAGCTGAAGCTGTTAGGTATTATTCTGATCTACTAACCGATGGTAACACTGACTTTGATGGCCTGGCTGCTTCATCAATGTTACAAGCCATTCCTAAATTAGTCACTAATAAAATGAATGCTGACATTATGAAGCCAGTCATATTAGCAGAACTTAAAGAACTGGTATTCAGTATGGATGGAGACTCCTCTCCAGGTCCGGATGGATATCCAGGTAAGTTCTTTACTGCTTGTTGGGATATTATCTCAACTGATTTACTGAATGCTGTAAATGAGTATCTATTGGGTGTTCATATTCCTAGAGCTATAGCAGCCACCTCTATTGTCTTGATCCCTAAGAAACAGGTTAATTCATCCTTTTCTGATTATAGACCTATAAGCCTCTCAAATTTTCTTAACAAAATTTTTTCAAAGGTCTATACATAAATACTTAAGCCTTTATTGCCATAGATAATCTCTCCAGAACAATCAGCTTTTGTTCAAGATAGAGAATTAGCTGATAATGTTTTACTAATGCAAGAAATGATTCATTTTTTACATAATAAAAAAGGGGGATACAATCTTTGTTTTAAACTGGACATGATGAAAGCTTTTGATAGAGTATCTTGGTCCTTCTTAAACTCTCTACTCTTAAAACTGGGTTTCCATGGTCTTATAGTTAAAAACATTATGGGTAATATAGCTTCAACTTGCTTTTCAGTGTTGGTAAATGGTAAACCTTTTGGATTTTTCAAAACTTCAAGAGGCATTAAACAGGGAGATCCACTATCTCCTTATCTGTTTATATTGCTAACGGAAGTTTTCTCAAGAAATTTAAAAGACCTTTATCAACAAGGAAGAATTGACTATTTTAAGTCAACAAGTTCAGCTTGTAAAATTACCCATCTAAGTTTTGCGGATGACACAGTGGTTTTCCTAAAAGCTAATAAGAAGAGTTTGAATAATCTAAAAAGTTTTCTGATGGTGTATGAGAAGGCAACAGGTCAGAAAATAAATTTTCAAAAATCAGCCTATTACCTAACAAAGCATGCACCTCCTTCTTATAGAACCCTAGTTCAACATACTACTTTTGTGACACCAGGAGCTTTCCCTTTCACATATTTAGGCTGTCCAATCTATTGTGGAAGAACAAAGCATAACTATTTTCAATCCATTTTTGAGAAAATATCAGCTACGATTTTACTGTGGCAAAACAAATGGCTGAATCAAGCTGGGAGACTAATATTGCTGAAACATGTACTTTCAGCCATCCCACTTCATATTTTAACAGTTTCTAAACCTACAAAGGGGGTTATAGACAAATTACATACTCTTTTTGCAAAGTTTTTTTTGGGGTACTTCAGACTATGGTCAAAAGAAGGTATGGAGGAGCTGGACAAACCTTTGTTTTCCATTTATGGAAAATGGTCTTGAAGTTAAAAACCTCCACATTATTATCAAAAGTTTCTCATTAAAACTTTGGTGGAAGTTGCAAAAAGGCAACTCCCTTTGGTCTAACTTCATGTGGTCCTTGCCTAACTATTTGAAAGTTTCAAAAACTTGGTGTAGGATTAAAGAAGTGGATGATATAGCTGCTGGAAATGTCTGTTTACAGGTCGGAAAAGGTGAGGTTTCTTTTTGGCACACCAATTGGTTAAATAAATCTGACCTATTTAGTGTCTGGAATACACAACATCCATTGCCTTTTCCCAATATGACCATATCTGAATTTTTCACACACCAACATGAATGTCTTCCCATCCTTCAAACTGGACTGAATAATGAATTTCTTCAGCTTTTGTCCAAAGACTTCCCTTTGTTTGATGATTACCCTGATATTCTGGTCTGGAAACCTGAAAAGAATGGGCACTTTTCCCTTTCTTCTGCTTATGAAGTTCTTAGATCTAAGAGGTTTAAGGTTGATTCTTTAAAACACTTATGGTCTAAATTCCTACCAAGAAAATATTCAGTGTTTTCATGGAGGCTTCTAAACAGGTTATTACCTCTCCCTGATATCCTGGAAGATCTTCACTTCCATTTGCCATCTATTTGTCCTTTTTGCAAAATGGAATCTGAGGAAGTCCATCATTGTTTTAATGACTGCAATTGGACCAAAGAAATATGGAACCAGATAAACTTGTTTTTTGATGTGGAACTGATTCACTTTCAAAACCTGTGGGACAGATTTTACTTCTACTGGAATGTAGACATTCAATCTAAAATAAAACAGGTTTGTGTAAGATTAATCCCATCAATAACTTCTTGGTTTATTTGGTATACAAGAAACAAGTATACCTATGATAATCATGCTCCTGATATTGTGAATACAGTGAAAAATGTCATAGATACAATTAGAACTTTGGTTTTCATCAATGGGCTGAGATGGAAGGTTTCAGATACAGATCATATAAATCCTTCTCTTCTATCAATAGCCCCTGTTGAATCAGTTGCAAGGAATAGTTTGCAGAAACTGGTTTTTTGGAAACTCCCTCAGAGAACATATAAACTTAATACAGATGGATCTTCTCTCACTTCTAAAGCAGCTGGAGCAGGGATAGTTATTAGGGACCAGCAGGGAAAAGTTCTAATTGCCAAGTCTCAATATCTTGAGGATAGGGATAGTTTGGAAGCTGAAATCACTGCCTTAGTCATAGGCCTGGAAACTGCTTTTTTCTATGATTACACTGATATTCAGGTTGAGATGGACTCATTGCTGCTACTAAAGATGATTAAGAAGGAGTACAAAGTTCCATGGAGATTCATTGCTTTACTTCGAACCATCTGGAGCTTAACAGGTGAACTTGATATCTCTTTCACACACAATTTTAGGGAAGCTAATTCAGTAGCTGATTCTCTTGCAAAACTAGCTAGCACTACTAAATCTTCTGGTGTCTTTACGCATCATTCCCTGCCTCAGAGTGTTAAAGGATTAGTCATGCTTGATGCTAGAGAATTTCCTTATGTTCGAGCTTGATAATAGTTTCAATTTGTACACCAGATACTGTGTTTTTCCTTCCTTTCATGACAGGTTCAAATGGAGGGCTCTTCAAGGTTTTTCCACTGGAGATTGCAGGACATCTCAGATTGGTTTCTTTGACCATTGGGGCTGCAGAATTTATCATCTCTTCACTTCTAAAGAACTTGGCCAAATGAAGAATATTCCCTGGTGGTTGATGTTGTACCTGAAGCTGAACAGTTCGGCTAAAGCAAACAAGGACTCAGGGTTGTGCAACAAGACCGACCAGACATCTTTTGCAGTGTATTGCTCCATGGGGAGTAATATGCAAGGGGTTAAAACGGAATGCCATCTCTTTTTGTCAACACAGGGGGTGGAGGAAAATAAATGGGAGGCCGTTTTATACCTCGATAAATGGGTTAGGCCTTCCTCTTTACCGAAGCAAGGGGTGGAGGTAAGGGGATTGGATTTCACATCGCTTGTATATACTCGGCGATATTGCTGAGCTTTCCACGATGTAGTGAGCTTCAAAACTCGGATGTAAATTTCGATCTTATCAAGCTCTGGGGAAGCTAATAAATTACCCCTCACCTTTGGTGAGTTTTAATTAAAAAAAAGAAAAGAAAAGAAGGTAGTGGTGTTTGGGAGGGTAGAATTTTGATGGGTAGGTCGTTAGAGATAGTGGTGTACGTGTGGCGGCGGCCTCCCCAAGGAAGTTTAGTTAGGGTTTTAGGAAAATTGGGTGTCACACGAAAGAGAGGAGAGAGAAACAAAAGTAGTAAACTGCCTATCCGCCTATGTTTTGATAATCTTAACAAAAAATTATTTTCAATTGAAGTACAATTTAATCATGTTCAAAAATATATTTTAATTGTTCCAAACCACCTAAGTGTTAGTTTGTAGTAAATATGCTGATGTTTTTTATAAAGAAAATGAGAATGTAATTTGGCAACCTTACATGCAATTATAGTAAAGGTACTAGAATAAATGGATAATTATTTGCACTTTCTCTCTCTTCTTTCTTCTTCATATGTATATTTCTTCCCTCTTTCTTGTCTTCGAATTTCCTTCTCCATTCTTTCTCCTCTTCATAATCCATCTCAATTTATCTATAATCTATACGGTTTGTCAAAATGGTAACCCAAGTTTTCAAAAAAATATTTGGATTTTGAATTATAAAATCATACAATTTTACAAGTGTTTATGGTGTTTATGTTGCAAAATCGAGTTCCTAAAGTCTCATAGCAAATGTGAAGGTATTTTTTTTATCTGATAACAGTTTTTCCACAATTTATTTGAAGTTTTAAACGTCATATATGATGTTTATTGTTGTCGATAATCTTCTACACACTTTTGTTGTTGTTTTATGTGTGTATCAATTTTGTTAAGGTTTATACTATTTTTTATTAATGTTTAGATGCAGTTTGTTGAGTGGGAGGTCGTTGTCGTACCTCTCAAAGTTACTATTTTAAGACCTAAAGTGCTCTTAACTTAAGTAGATAATTGCAAGTCGGGGTCGTCTACGGAGGCAAGGGATTTTCCTTAGTGTTTGCTCATATAATGGTAAATACTACGCTAGATATATATAAATGCACATATATAAAAGCACATAAAGAGGGGGGGGGGGTTTGGATTGGTTT
>JAUOBV010043882.1:0-14043 GCA_032360425.1 Rubia occidens
CAGGTTCATAGAAGACAAATACACTACATCCTTCATCCTTTGGAAAATTCCTATTTATCACTCCAGCATGTCATTTGATCCGTGAGAGGTTTCATTGAATTTAGATGTATTTTTGGATTTCCTTTGTATAAAACTACATTTAGACTATGCACCGTCTTGATTCATTCACTTAGATCTTAGCTATATAATCGAATGGAGAGTTTGTTATTTGATTATGTGTGACCGCTCTTATCCTAAGAAGCTTGCCTTTCAATACCTTGAAGACCTCACGAATAAATTTGAACCTGCAAATGGGAGCCACATTGAAACCGCTGCGAGGCCTTATGCCTTCATAAAATTTGGTAAAAATATTTTGATATTTATGTTCCTTAAACAAATGTATAAAAGAAAACTTGTTTCTGGCTATTACTTCTACATTTGATTCTACCGTGCCCTTCTTGGTGTATACTATAGATAGGGGTGAGATCGAGCCGAACCGACCTCGAACACCCCTAAGCTCGAGCTCGGCTTGAAAAAACTGACCATGTTCGAGCTCGGCTCGAGATCGACTTGAGCCTAATAATTGTGTTCGAACTTGGCTCGATTAAAATTTGCAAAGCTCGAGCTCGGCTCCTGTTCGGCTCGAAAGCAACTCGTGTTCGTGTTCGGCTTGATTAAAGCTCGGAAGCTCGATTACGAGCTCGAAACTACATACTCCCTCAATTCCAGCTCAATTTGCAGAGAGAGAAAGATGTGTGGTATTTTTGTACAATGAAAAATCATAAGAAAAAAAACTGCCAAAATTTAGTTCGATTGGACAAAAAGCTGATGGGTAACAATGAATTGATCAATGATAATCACAAAAATTAGCACTCTTAAATGTTTCACAACTTTCCACAAATTCATCACAAATCAAATTAAAACAAGCTGCATTTTAAACTAATGGTTTCTAAACTTCCACTTCATCTTCTTCAGCCAAGAGATAACCAGATCTGGACAAAAAAATAGGGCAAATTAGAAAGAGCAAAAAAACAGAGCAAAAAAATAGAGCAGCTTGTTTAGATAACAAGAGAACTCATGCCGAGATAGCAACAGAAGAGGCGAAAACACAAGACCAATTTTTAAACCGAACACAAAACTACCCATGAACATAAAAATCCCAACTTTAGGGTTCAGAAAACATCAAATATGTTCAATCGAAGCAATTATATTACCGAATAACACGAATTCTTCAACATTAAGATTACTCACAGATGCGAGAATGGAGAGACAGATATTTCCTTCTTCGTAGACAGTCATATGGTAGAAGCCACTGGGGAACATGCAGTTGGGAGGTCTAGCGGGGTAATCCTCACTGAAGATCATAGTCATAGGGTAATAGCCACCTTCCCAATCAGTCTGCATTGAGTTAAAGAAAAACTCATTTCTTGATTTTGATCTAACGTGTGAATGAAGATGGTATGAGCTAAACAGAGCTAGATGATTATAGTCATCAAACAAGCAAGATAGGAAACCTTAGAGCATGCGGTGGTTAACAAATTGACAACAAAAAGGTAAAGCATCAATACTTCAAAGATCCAATTCTTTTTGCTTCTAGGGGGCTAATTTAAAACTAAATTTCCTGTTACTTAACCAAGGGAGGTCATAAACAACTGTTAATTAGCCAGAAAACACAGCCCTGCAATGCAGATGGAAGATAAACAAACAATCAAAACGTTGGAACTACAACAAATATCAAATTCACAAAACTACTCGTGAACATAAAAACCCCAACTTTAGAGTTCAGAAAACATCAAATATGTTCAATCGAAGCAATTATATTACCGAATAACATGAATTCTTCAACATTCCAGCTGCGGTAAACATTAAAACAACCTTTATGTTACAGATCTGAGAAACCCTAACCAATTTTCTCATCATTTGCCAAACCCAACCCAAAAAACAAGTAAAAACCGTGAAGAACGCAAGAGAGATGAACATTTGACCACATATTCTTCGAAAAAACACACATAAAAACTTACAAAATCGAAGTTTGGATCGGGTATGAAACCCGTAAAGTTTGAAAATGGCCCACCGCTGCTTACTTCATCGCCCGATCTCTGCTAGCTTTCGATCTCTCCATCTCTGCTTGAGAAGACTGAGAGGATTAGAGATGTGAAAATAAATTCGGAAGAAGGAGAGGTAGAGGAAGAGAAAAAGAGAGAGAAAAGGGAGAGAGAGGAAGATAGAGAAATTGGGAAATGAAGTGTGCGTGTGTTTTGTGGAAAAGATGAAGAGAAAACTTAACTTTACACTAAACCCTAGTCATTAAAGCCCAGGCCCATTTGTAATTTTTCAAAATTCTGGGGGCAAAATGGGTATTTTCGAGCAGGTCAACCATGCCATTTTTGGCAAAATTCAGAAGATGAAATTTGAGCTGGGACAGCCCAAAATGGAAAGTAGGAAGTTTGAGCTGGGACGGAGGGAGTATATAAATCATTGTGGTTAGGCAGTACAATCCCACTTAATTTCTAGCAAGAAAGTTTAATTTCTCAGATTAACCAATTGCTCCTCTTGCCAGTAAAAATGACATAATTTAACTTTTGAAGTCAACGGTATCCATATTTAACTGCTGATATACTCCATTATTTATGTGTGTAAAAATTAAAATAAAGGAAAAAATTCTAATTTGAAATTATATATTTTAGAAAATTCAATAATATATTACATGATAATAGCTTTATACATATAATAATAGAATAAAATTGTCAAAGCTGAATCAGTTTAACTCCTAAAATCCAATTATACTATTTTTCCTCAGATGGAAGTACCCCCTCTGTCCCAACTTAAATTACTCGTATACTTTATGACACTATTCTCTATCAAAGTTTAACCGCATATTTGAATAGATATATAAGAAATAATATTATCTTATGTGATATTGTTAAATTCATCGCAACAAATAGTAAATAAAAACTAACTTTTTATTTACTGCTATTATTCGTAATTAGGCATATTAATAATCAAATACATATCTAAAATAGTGTGCAATGATTGAGGGGTAATTTAACTTGAGACGGAATGATAATATAATTTGGTATGCATGCACTCACTTACCGTGCTCAATGGGTTTGACAATTTCAAGCTCAAAAAAGAGAAGTCCACATGCACATTTTTTTAACGATACTGTGGGGATGGTATTTTAAGAAGTTGATGATCAGTAGTACCCTTTGAAAAATCTCTCTAGGAAAGATAATCTTTTGATAAGCTTATGAACAGTAAGCTTATGTAATTTTTTACAAAATTTATATATATTATATTTAAAATTTTAAAATAAGTAATAGTATATATTTGAACGTGAAAATATAAAAATATATAATAAAAATATTTTTAATTAAATAAATAGTGGCACGTTAGCCTTGAAATGGGAGGAACCAATACTTTCTAGGTATACTCGTTAATTGTTTTATTATAATCCATTGAATGCAGTGGCGGAACTAGGGGGCGAGCCAGTGCGGCCGCCCCTCAAATTTCTGTGAATGAAGGGGTAAATGCGGACTCAACCCAGGATCCGCCCCCCAACCCAAGATCCTCCCCTCCTTAGGTATTGATTGAATGAATAGGTATTTTAGATCCAGGTGAGTGGAAGTTCCACTAAGTTGGGCTTTAATTTGTGGGTTGAAGTATCAATAGTTTGGGCTAAAACTGATAATTTCCAAGGGTTTGCCGATACATTTTTTTGGACCAAGCCTATTCTTTGTTAAAGTGAGAAATAAAGAAGTTGATTTTGCTATTTTATGTTTGCATTTTATTTCCTTACGCTCTTTATTTGTACATTTTCAATGTCTTTCCTTTTATATTATTATTAGAAATTAGATTAAATTCAATTTATTAACAATTGTATCTCGAACAACCAGTGACCGCCGGTTTTCTTTTTTGGAAACTTGCCGGGAAAAATACTTCCTCTCTCTCAGCCGAATCTGCACATTTTTTGGTCAGCTTTCACATGTCATGTTTGACCACCTAAAACTTTCGTTACCTATACTAACGGTGTGTTAAACTTTGATATTTAGAAAATACATAATTCATGGAATCTAACAATATTTCATATGATGATGTTGGTGGAGCTTATATACTAATTGAAATTTATGACCAAACATGTTTTGATAACGTTGACCAAAAAATATGCAGATTCAATTGGGACGGAGGGTAGAGTATTCCAGTTGGTCGCACACGAAGGTTTTCGAGGTGGTGGAAAGGAAGTGATCGGGGGGAGGCGACAAGATGATTGCGGGAGGGGGTGAGGGGTGTCGGGGAGGGTGACCAGGGTGGGGTGGAGAAGGCAATACGGTGGTAGTGGAGGGAAGGGTGACATGGTGGTGGGAAAAGGTGGCGGGGGATGGTGATGGGGCTATGTGGGGACAATGGTTGCTCGGGAGGTCAGAGTTGTGGCTTGCAGGGTGGTGACGGGTGTTTTTTGATAGTGGTTGCTAATCATCGAGAGTTCAAAACTTTACATCAAGTTTAGACACACACACACACATGTGTGTGTGTATGCGTATGCGTATGCGTATGTATATGTATATGTATATGTATATGTATATGTATATTTACAATACATATTACATGTTAGTTTTAGTTATGAAAAAATAATAAACTCTTTTCATCACAATATAAACTGCACTCTTGTTGATCAATTTTTCCATGTTACATTTAATCACAAGTTAAATATGTAGCAAGTTGTATTTAAACATGAAAGTAAAAGATTTTTTATACTGAATCCACTACTCCCTCTGTCCCAACGCATTCTATAGAAAGAAAAAGTATGCGTCAAAATTTTGGACATGTGAAAAGATAAAAATGCCCATGTCTTCTACATTTCAAACTCTGAAAACCCTACGCCTCCAGTCACCTCCTCTCCGCCTCCCCGAACCTCATCTCCGCCTCTCGCCACCTCTCTGACTCCCTGCACCTTCTTCCTTCACCATCTGGTATTCTTCCTCCCTAGATTTGCCGCCTCTCCCCCGCCTCAACTCCGTCTCACCTCTCCTCCGCCGCACCTCGCTCCTCCGCATCGCCTCTCCTCTCCTCCGCACCGCCTCTTCTCTCCTTTGCCTCTTCTCCGTGTCGCCTCGCTTCACCGCCTCCTCCTTCTCCGGTCGTAGATGGGGGTAGCTAGGGATGGAGAAGATGAACAAATTTAGAGGAGAGAGGATCGCAGATGGGGGTAGCTAGGGATGGAGAAGATGAACAAATTTAGAGAGAGAAATAAGTGGGGCGGAGGGTATGTTTGGGATTATGAAAGAAGAAAATGGGTGGGTGGGTTTATGACGTAAAATTTCAATTGTGTAAGGTAAGTATGTCTTCTAAGAAGTTATATATTACTTCAAAGGAAAAGTGTACGGAATTATCTGAGACAACTAAAAGAAAGTGTGCACAATCAACTGGACAGATGGAGTAACAGTTTTCAGTTATTCGGACAAAAAAGTAGAGACAAAATCTCGATCACATTTGGCAAAATCACATCGTTAGGACAACGGTGCACCCATTCCGAAGTATGTATATTCTTGGATCCATCATCCATACATGCAAAAAATATTGGACCACCCAGCCTCATCCAAATTTCAAGTTTTTCTGAGCCATGAACCATGTATCCATCAATTCTGAACTACTAATTTATCCCACTCAAATTTACATTTTTTATGACAGGTGTAATTAACGAATAAAGAATTAATTAAAAACATGGAGAATTTTACGTGATTCACTAATAATGTGTTAGTTATGTCTACAAAACATAAATAGGTTTTATTAATAGACTCAGAATGAAGAATTCTCATACCAAAGCATGTCTTCAATCTCACACATTACAAACCCAGATGAGAGTTTATATAGATCTCCCAAACTACAAAATCCTAAACCGGAATGGAATAGGACTATCCTAACCCTAGTCCTAAACAGAATTGGAATAACCAAATAATAAATCCAAAATAGAAAAGGATTGAGATTCAAGTCATATTCTAACATTTTTCTAGAGTTTCAATAAACATGTTTGGCTGTATATATATGTGCAATTATACATAATAACGACACATAAATAATTAATATTTAGAAACTACATATTACGATGAATCTAATAATGCCTCATACGATTATATTATTGTTCATATATTTATTCAAATATGTGGTTAAAATTTGAGTGGAAAAAAATCTCGAGATTTAGCTAGGAGTATTTCCGTATGATGAAACACTCCTTCCATTTCACTTACAATGACACACTTGCCAAAATTGGATGTTTCTTTAACAATGACACATGCTACTTATGACAAGTTTAAGGTTTTTACATCCACTCATTTTACTTTCTCTTCTTTCAATTCAATTTCATCCACTCATTTACCATCTCCTAAATTACTACACCTAAAATGATGTGTTATTGTTAGTGAAACGGAGGGAGTATGAAGAGTCGCGTGGTACCAAATTTGCATGTGTGTGTCTTCATCATCTCAGCTAGGTCTGCCCCCACACTCGACACTTTCTCAGAAATTCATGATAAGTGTTCTTGATTCGAATGTTTGGTATAAATGTTTGTGAATTGTACTCCCTCTGTCTCACTTCAAGCTACACGTTTTCGATCAATTTTCTCAAAACATATTTGATCATAAATTTTAACCAGTATATAGATACAAATATCATTATGTGAGATATTATTGAATTCCATGCATGTTGTAATTTCTAAACATTAAATTTTAATACACCATTATTATGTATAAATAAAGTTATCGTTGACCAAACATGGTATGAGAAAGTTGATCAAAAAGTGTGCAGTTTGAATTGGGATAGAGGGAGTATGTTTCTTCATCACTTTCCATCACTTGGAATTCTAAGTTTGGTTCTAATTGTAGTTTGTTTGCACAAATTTGTATACTCCTTCTATTTTATTATGTTTGACGCACTTGTCATTTTTACATTTTTTTATAAATTTTTTTGTCACATTTCCTTTTATATACAAAAGTATATCAATCTCTACCATTCATTAAACTTTTTACTCTCTTCACTCAATTCTCTTCACATGTTTCAACTTGTAAAAAAATAACACATGTACCTATGATGTCAAACATAGTAAAATTGAGAAAGTACTGATAGAGTAAATGTAAAAATCGATTTACTCAGTTAGCTTTTGACTGTTTTACTTCTCATTCAGTCAACATGTAAAAAAAATTAGTGTTTAGTAGCTAAGAAACTGTTATTTTCTAAATTAGTTTTTAGTCTTCATGAGTAAATCGATTTTTACATTTACTCTGATAGTATGTTATTTTGAGATTAGTTGAGGTGGTCCAAAGGATGAAGAAGACATGCCTGAAGAACATATACGGAGTAGATAACAACATACTGCAGAAAACCGTGCAAGTAGGGTAGAGACCGGTGGATATTAAGGTTGTGATCACCTTACTGAAAAATGCATTCCCTCCGCCTCATCTCAAATTACAATGAATCTTCTCCTCACACATCATAAAAAATTATTTAGCCATTAATATGTTTAATTAGGTATAATAACGGTAAACAAAAACTATTTCTGAGAAACTACTTGTTATGACGAATCCAACAATATCACATACGATGATATTATTGCTTATATATATATATCTACTTAAATATACAGTTAAAGTTTAATAGAGAATAATGTTAAATAATTAGCGTGCAGTGTGATATGAAAAGGAGGGAGTACTCCGAATCATTGTACTTTCAAATTCTAGGGAGTACTTTTTTGTCACTCTATTATATTGAAGTGATTAAAACTATAATCCATTTTTGAAAGGAATGAAGAAAAATCAACTACTCCCCCTCTCTATCTCAAATTAAGGTATGCAGTCTGATTTTGAAAACTTAATATTTGAAAAGCACGATTTCTTTGACTATTAAACTGTCATCATAATTTACTTTTGTTTTTTTTATCACTTTCAATCACTGAATGATCAAAACAGACAATTCATGGTCAATTCATTTAGTCAGACCGTTAAATCTTGATCCCATATCGTGAATGGCTAAATTCGTGACAAAACTGAGGGTAGAAATGACTTTACATCTAATTTTTCTTCCACTCTTCAGCCTGTGAGGAGGCCACCACCTCCACCACTAGCTCTGGTGGTCTCACATCGCATCTCACCGCTCCCTCATCATCACCGACCCATCACCATTACTTTGAGCACAAAGGTGATAACTTGTAGACAGCATAAACAAAAGAATAGCGAGGAGACATAAGTGGAGTAAGATAATTTGCAATGTGATATGATGCAATCGAATTTTAACTAACTGTCGTGAAGAAATATTTTTAACTTGTCGATTTTGAAGTTGGGTGAAAATAAATTAATTCCCAAAGATAATAAGTAATTTGTCCTTTTCAAATTGCTAGTTTATTGGATTCGGTTAATTAAACGGGTCGGCATTAGTTACTTAATAATCTATACGGAGTATTATCATTCGTATTCTTTAAATTGACCATTTTAATTTGTCAAATCTTTTTAAGTTGCAATCTTGGATCATAAACTCAATTTTTTTGTCAAATGCAAATTGGACTGGAGGGGGAAAACCCCATATAAGTCAACGGAAGGAGAGCTTGACTTGAGTTTGTCTTTGATTGTGGCCCAGCCCGGCCCGGTCCGGTCCGGTCCGGTCCCTTTCCCAGAACCCATCAAGCATGTGAAATTTTGTGGTCACTGGTTAGTAAAGAGTTGGAATTTCCCCCATTACGTGTGCATTATAATTATTTCAATAACTTTTTTTTATAGGAGGGAAGTGCATTCATGCCTTCGAATTCTTTATTTAGTGCACATATGCGCTCATGTTTTTCGAAAGTGCACGTATACATAATACACCCATAATCAGAGATTGATTTTGAAAAATTGAGGGGTATATGTTCACTAAACAAGGAATTGGAGGGTCATGTTAGATACTACTTCAAGCTCATACTCCCTCCGTCCCAACTCTATTTGCAAAGAGAGAAATAGGAGGTTTATTGTTGCTTTTGATTATTTAATGAGTTATGGTGATGTGGAGGTGGGTTTGGACTATTGCTTTTGGGGTTGGTGGGTTAGTTTAGCCTATAAATTCAAACAAAGAGAGGTCGGTCCAATTAAAACAATGGACAAAGTTTGTTGAATAAGGAAATAAAGTGTATAGTGCAAATTCAGATGAGACGTCTCAAATAGAAAATAGTGCAAATAGAACTGAGACGAGAGAGTACTAAAGTTTAAGTTAACTATTCTCTCTGTCCCAACATGAACAACACACTTACCATTTGACATTCAACACTGTCGAATTTTGACCACATATTTGAATATATACATAAACAATAATATTATCGTATGTGATATTGTTGGATTCTTCGTAATAAGTAGTTTCTAAATACCGACTTTTTATTTACCGTTCCTAGCTTTAAATAAGTATAAATATTATTATGCAATAAATAAGTATAAATATTATTATGCAATACTTTATAATGTTGAGCAAGAAAGTATCAAGCATGTAAGAAGCTTATATGAGCATATGGATACACCCACGGGCGGTTGGGAGTTGGTTCATCTGCTCCAATGATCAGTGGTTCGAAACTCGGCGGCGGTAGTGTGGGGATTTCCTGAGTTTACCGGCATCGGGCCCCCATGTGCGGGCTTATGGGCTGTGGCAGGGGTCCCTTATGCGCACCGAGTATGGCCGGCCAACGATCCTGGTGCTGGGCTACCGTGAATTTACCTCATCCACCAAGGCCTGTGGTGTCGGGCAGGTGGGGCGCTACGGGAGAGCGTCATGGCCTTTTGCTCCAATGAGCATATAGATTATAAGTAGCAATCGTACATGAAGATACATACTCCTTCTGTCCCAACATAAACTTCACAGTATCTTTTTTACGGTCTTCAAGAAACATGTTTGACCGTCAATATGTTTCACTACGTATAATAACGGTAAATAAAAAAGTGATATTTGAAAACTACTTATTACGACGAATCCAACAATATTATATACAATAATATATATTTTTTATCTATTCAAATATATAGTCAAAGTTTGACAGTGTTGACTGCCAAATAGTAAGTGTGCAGCTTATGATGGGACAGAGGGATTATTACATACTAAGATTTCTACATATACTACTCTAGAAAACTTGAGTTGTAGTCATATTGCTATTAAAATAATAACATTATATTATGTTTAAGTGACTGAATTATCGAAAACTTGAGTTGTAGTCATATTGCTATTAAATTAATAACGTTATATTATGTTTAAGTGACTGAATTATGGAAAACTTGAGTTGTAGTCATATTGCTATTAAACATTATATTATGTTTAAGTGGCTGAATTATCGAAAACTCGAGTTCTACCCACATTGCTATTAAAATAATAACATTATATTATGTTTCAGTGACTGAATTATCGAAATCTTGAGTTGTACTCATATTGCTATTAAAATAATAACATTATATTATGTTTCAGTGACTGAATTGATATGAGGGGTTAATAACACCGGGGCGGATCCAGAAATTTTATTTTGGTGGAGCATTATTTAATATTAAATAATAATAATAATACAATTAATAAAAATAATTTCATACAACTAATTTAATATACGTGCTCATGTCGGGTTTTCATATTTTGAAAGTTAGCAACAAAATCATACACGGTAACATTCAAGAACAAATCTTTTTCAAGATAGATAGTTAAACAATCATTAAAATTGGAGGAATTGAATAATAAAGATGAAATATGGTGGGACAATAGTCAAAATTTTCCGTTGACCAAGTTTTAAAAAATTAAAATTAAAATGGTGGGGGCAGCTGCCTGGTTTGCCCAGGGCTAGCTCCGCCACTGTTAACACACAAAAAACAGATTCTCACGTCTTGTAAAGTGTTCCTATTAAAACCGATCGAACACACTCTCTCATCCGAACTTATCCTCTCCACAAAGCCAAAAGGCTAAAAGCTAACTCAAAAACAAAAAACTGAGGGGTCGTCGCCACCACCGGATCCGACAGACCCTCCCCCACCCTAGCTGTAGTTTTTCTTTCCCCTTTTGGTAGTTGTAGTAGTTAACTGAAATTGATCAGTGTAGAGACGACCAATCGGGCCAGAAATCAGAGAATGAGTTCATGCGTGACCATATCAACGAGCAAAGAAGAAGCTGACGCTGACCTTCCAGGAGAAGCTGGCCGGACGATGGAGACAAAGCGGCGGCGCTCGGTTGCTGCCAGACGGAGAAGAAGCTCAGATTCGTCCAAATAGGGTTGGGTTGGGTTGGATTGGATTGGATTGGGTAGGGTAGGGTTGGGTTGAGCTGGGCTGTTTTTGTCTCCGGTCTCCCAAATCTGGTGCACATTTACCCCGATTTCAGTTCAATAGTAGTGTAGTTAGCTACTAAGGTAATCAGGGTGTTGTGTTCGACTGACTAGGCACAACTCGGGTTCTACCTCCCTAATAAATGATGGTCTTTAAGTCTCTATACGACAAGTTGGCGTGGAGCAAGTTCCGATACACCATGTCGGTGTGGAGCTCAAGTGGAAAGGCTCGCCCTACTCACTCTCAGTGAGCCAGTCATGTGAGATTTTATCCCACATTGTAATAGTTAGGCTTTTATCATTTTAGTTATGGTGTTTTAAACTTTATCAATTCATTAAGTGTAATAGAATAGACTAGCGTATTAATAGTTTATCAGCTAAAAGTAGATAGATGAACACTGGTGATTGTGCATACAATCAATCATAAATGTAACTCATTTCTATATATTAATGAGAATGAATCCGACTATTTGTTTCAAAAATAAAAAATAAAAATACCCCACCACATGTGGCTTTTAAAATTATTTTTAAAAATCTTACTCCCTCCGTCCCAGAGAAATAGACATAATTGATTTTGTATCGATATTTTATGCAAGATAAGGTGGAAGTGTTGATGAGAAATAAAGGAAGGGTATTTTGGTAACGGAAGAGTTGACTAGTAGATTTAATCAACTTTTTGAGGGATAATATAGTAAATATATAAGCTCATTTATTGTCATTTTAAATAAGAATTGAATTGTGTCAATTTATGTGGGACGGAAGAAAATAAGAAATTGTATCAATTTATCTTGGATAGAGGGAGTGTGAAATTATGTACTCCTATTCCAAACAACCACTAGGTACTAGGTAGTAGGTTTTACAGCTCACTTCGGATGGAATTAAAGGCGAGCTGGTCCTTCAAGATGAACACATGACATGAACAAAGTTTTTAATTTTTTTTTTAAAAAAATGCTTCCGTAACTTTAACTGTTTTTTTTACTATGTAACTGTTAAAGATTAAATTTGATTTTGAGTTTAGCCCAAATGACATTTTTAGTGGCCAATAATTTAGAAAGAGTTTAAAAGAGTCTTAGAAGAAGGGAATGTTATAGTAAGTTCTTGAACATTTCTAGAATGTGTAGATGACGATGGAATTGTAGAGAGAATTTTAAAGAACTAATTGTAGCCATTACATTAGAGTTGGGATGACAAGATTTTAGTCATGGGTTGAGTAATGCCACTAGTATAAATAGAAGTGACGTAGTAGAGTTTCAATCAAGGTAAAAATAATATAGGGGTTCTTAAAGTGTCGAAAAAAGAGAGTTTAAGTTGGTTTGAGTTTGCAGTCAATGTCAGTCAATAGTAAAACTACTGAAAAATCCTCAAATTTAATTTGGTAAAATAGAAAAGAAAAAAAAAAGCTCTTATGATCCTTAATTTTTTCATATGTGACAATATAGCCCAATATTTTTTGAAAGTGATGAAGTAACCTAAGTTAGGCTAAACCCGCATTCGATTCATCCAGTGTTAAATTATCTAAAATCTCTCCAATGTAATTCGTTAAGAAAAGAAATACTACTCTTCTGAATATTTTAATTCACTAGTGTGGGAAGGGGTGATTGAAAAATTGCTCTTAATTGAACTTGAATTAAGTCTCGAATTCAGAACTTGCATCAGAGGTCCTAAAAAATGGTTCCTAGCAGTGAAGCAAAGACAACAAATGCATAACCAAACTTACAACAAACCCGAATCATCAACATATACAAATTCCATAACAAATTTGATACAATAATCCCATAACAAACAAATTAATAATCCCGTAAGAGACAAAGGTGAGCATGTCTATGTTAGAGACGGATTCCTCGGTGGGGCTTCATGCGCCCTCGATCGTGTGTTGACGTTGAGGCTTGGCAAAGGATCGTTTGGTGGTGACGTCGAGGCTTTCACGACGCCGGAGGTGGAGGGGTGAATCTTTTGTAATTCAGGTGGGGTGATGAAGAAGAAGGGGTGGATGCGATGAAGAAGAGTGAAACCCTAAACTTTATATGGATGGACTAGATAATCCAACAAAGACAACCCAATAAAGACGGTTCTACACTAGAACCACCTTTAATCGATGTCTTAAAGGCGGGTTTTCAAGAGTCACCTTTAAAATGAAAGGGAGCCTTAAGATAGTAGTCCGAGTTCGGAACCTCCTCATAAAGGCAATTACTTGAAAAATCAGAGGAACCGTCTTTAATTGCTGTATTTAATAGGTCATTCTCCACTAGTGATTGAAACACTCGTTGATCGTTATTTTGTACAATCGAACTCAAGTTGTCCATTCACAAAATAGAAAAAGATAAGGGGTAGTAGGAGAAAGAGAAAGGATCGAATAATATTTATTTTTCACTTGTTTGATTTCATGAAAGAATTTGAAGACTTTGTATTCAATAAAAAAGGGAGCTGTTTACAACTATACATGAAAGTAATTTTGGATGATCTTTATGAAGTCGTATCACGAAGAATAAATTGGCGAAGAATAAATGGAAACCAGGAAGATAATTGATAAATTAATATTATTTCCCATTTTTATTAGGATCTCGAATCTCGAGGCTAACATATACAGTTAAATCTCGATAAATGAATAACCTCGACAAATGAATAATTTTTTTCGGTCCCGACTTGGGCTAAGGGGCAAAATGAATAACCTCGCTAAATGCATTAATAAATAATTTTCTTGAAATCCTTAAAGACCCTATGTAAATATAAATGAATAATCATCACATTTCATTAGATATATATAT
>JAUOBV010044082.1:0-11142 GCA_032360425.1 Rubia occidens
TACTATACTGTCTACCAATTTTAACACGCGTTCGGATGCAGATGGAAGAAGTGTTGTGAGCATTCGCGGAAGTTGGGGGTCATAACTTAGGTTTCTTAAAATTTTGTCATACACTATCTTGGGAGATTGTGGTCCCATTTAATTAGCCAGAGCATGACAAAATTGGAACATCGCTGTCCTGACTTGGTGAATTAGATAATGATATCTCCAATTTTTCATTGAGAATTCTCCCACTTTGTTTTAGGGACGTATTTAAAAAAGTTGAAAAGTAAACCGGAAAACCCAAATTGGATTCCAATCTTCATTCACATGACCTTTTCTAAACCCATTCAAAATAGTTAATTATCTTCGACAGTGGTAATGAAAAAGGCATGATCCTATTGAGACTTCCACAAAATCTTCCGATCATCCCTTCCATGCAAAATATTAATCATATACTATATTATCAACTCCAGACCCAGTCTTAAAACTTTAGTGAAATTGAGGGTGGGATTTTTCTTGTCTTCTAAATTGTAAGCTAAAACTATAATGCGTAACTTCATCCAATTTTGATGAGGGATAATTTATCTTCAAAATTAACAACACTCAAGGTCAAGGAATTAATGGAATACTAATGAAAACGAGGGAAGAATACCTTGTGACCTTCACAATGATTGTGACAATGAGATTCAAATTATTGGCTAGATCCAATTTTACATTTTTTCTCCCCGCCATCTCGGAGGGACATAACTGTAAAAACATAACAGTTCATTGGTTGTGTTCAAATCGATTATAATAGAACCAGACATTGTCTACCATTTTTAACATTATTTATTTCCGTTCTGGTCAGCCATAGGCCCATTTCATGTGGTAGTGGGATGAATTGTTTTGGCCAACATATCTATGACCGACGTTGGTTGCAAGTCAGTCCAATCTTGTAGAAATCTAGTCACAAGTCGGTCATGCACTGACCCGCTCCTACCCGGTGCGATGTTAAACACGCAGAAAGAGGTTACCAGAAAATATTAAGGGTCAAATATCAAATTCGAATGTTGCTTTCATTCCTACTACTATGCTACTAATAATGGTAGATAGTGGTAAGTATCGTGGTCGAGTCATTAGTCTGACCACGTGTTAGGAATAAAGAGTGTTGTGAAAGTGACCATTTGGAGGGGGGGTCAAGTATCAATTATAAACTAACATGCAAACACGGAATTAAACTCTATTAACCAGCACTTGGAGTGAAAAATAGAACGTCCCGCTCCCATACTAAGCTAATTTTGGAGTAAAAGTGACTTGAAGTGTCACGGCCAGCCGAAACTAGGTACCCTCCGTACCATGATTTGACACGACTCATGCCATGTGATACAAGCCATTCCATGGCTTCCCAGAATGGGCCTTGCCGGCTGATGCGGGCCTTTCTAGCCTGTGGTTCGTGCCGAGCTAGTGCAGTCTGTGCCAGCCGCTGCTGGTTTGGTTGCCAATCTTCTTTGTTCCGCTGCGGATAAGTTATTGGTCCGATTTGAGAGTTCTTGTAGTTGATTTCAGAGTGATCGAGAAGAAAAATCCAATGGTGCAATCCTCAAGTGTTTATTCTTCTAGGATATTTCCTTGAACATCATGCAACTCCCGGATAACAATTCTTCCGCTTAGGACTTGTCCTTTGTGAATTTTGAATCTGCCTCATTTGGTTCCCATTCCTTATACTACCACGTGTTTGGGTTCTTGGCCTTCAAGTCTACTACAACCCTTACAAGTGGACTTCAAATCTACTACCACGACTTAAGGTTCATGGCCTTCTACAAAAGATAATAAAAGTAAGTACCCACGAGCCACCTAATGATGAGATCAGAAGTGAAGATATAGGTGCCTATGAATACAAAACATCCATTATTTCTAATTAAGTCTACAAAATGCAAAATTTAGATAAGAAAACCAATAATGGTCGTCTAAACCCTTTGTCGTGCAAATCTAACTAAAACTTGCAATCAATCAGACAAAAGATGATAATAAATGTGTTACATGCATCGGCTACCTCATTTTATATTGTGCACATCAATCCCCACACACTTAAATATTTACTCGTCCTCGAGTAAACATAAGAAAATATCTAAGAAAAATGTAGCATGTAAGAGAAGTTAGCCAATGCATTCAACTTATTACCAAGCTACCCTAGTTCCCCCAAAGAAGTAAGAATCTCACAACTCTCACACTCTCCAAAGATGCTAAACTAACCTATCCACCCAAAATCCATAAAAAAATAGAAAAAGGCAAAGTAAAATGATAATTGCTACACTAGCTTACTAACCCGGAGAAACCTTCAAAGACGGCCAAAACATAATGATGAAGAAATTGCCAAAGATGTTCAAGTTCCATTTCCAATTTCTCTCATTTTCCTAGGAGTCCTTTTGGTTTTTCATCCTAGATTTCACATATGTTGAGCTCACCATCTCACCTCTTTCCACATGGCCTCTAATTTTGCCTAAGGTTTTCAACTTAGCCGGGCCTTAACCTTTCATTTTTACCTAGTCCTTTCGAACTATCTGGTCTTTCATTCCCATTTTTGCCTAAGTTTCCCTTTCAGGTTTCCAATTTAGCCGGGTATACATATAAATATTTGTTTTCTTTATTTTTTTTTGTGTAGCACAAAATGCCCCAAAGTTAGACTTCGTACTACAAAATATCATAGAAAACAAATAATTACACCACCAAATTTTTCAAAAATACATCCCACAAAAACTACAAAAAGGTTCCCCCACACCTAAAAACAACAAACGACTAAAAAGTTCAAGATCCAAATGGGGGAATACCAAAAAAATGAAAAATAATAGTCACCCAAACGATCATCCCAACAATATCATAGAAGTGTTTCAACTCTCACTCCCCCACACTTAATTCATGCATTGTCCCCAATGTATATAACCAAGGGAAAAGGCAAGATTGAAAATATTTGAAAAACTTGAGTAGCACAAAAACAAGAAATTATGAGTCGCACAATGCATGAAAAACAAGTGGATTTCGCTAAAAAGGTTCCTACAAAAAACCAAGGGAACCTTTTTTGTTTTGAATTCCGCAAAAAGGGTTCCAACAAAAACAAGAATAACATTGTTCCATACAAAAATTTTATGACTATCATTCTCAAAAAATTACCACAAAATATAAAACACAATCCAATCATAAAAAAAAACCAAAATCTACTAATTCAAAATGAAAATATTGTTTCTTTATTGTCGTCTTCATGACTTATTTGGAAAAGGAGAGTTCATTCTTGGATTTGTTCATCAAGGAGGTGATTTCCCCCCTTGTCTACTCCTATATTCCCCCATTCTAGGTGAGGTTTCAACCTTTGCCCATTTACTAACAACTTGATGCCTTTCTCCTCATCTTTTACCTCTATGGCTCCTTGGTTATAAACCTTGGTCACCACATGAGGACCTCTCCACTTTTACCTCAATTTACCCCGAAAGAGACGTAGCCGGGATTGGTAAACAAGAACTTTTTGTCCCACAAAAAAGTCCCTCTTTACTATTTTCTTATCATGTTGGGCTTTTGTCTTTTCCTTGTAAATTAGTGTGGTATTATAGGAGTTGCGCCTAAATTCCAAGTTCTTTGAGTTTCAACTTCCTATGTTTCCCGGCCTAACTCAAGTTCATGTTCAAGCGTGTGACGACCCAATGTGTTTTGAACTCAAGTTCAACCAGGAGGTGGCATCTTTTGCTGAAAAGAATCCTAAAAGGTGACATGCCTATAGGTATGTACCTAGAGAGACAAAGGAAATTGTGATCTTGTGATGACTCTAAGGTTGGCACGACTTTGTGGTTTCTTCAATCCGGCACAACCCTAGTTGCTACAAATAATCATGCTCAATCTATCAGGGTAACCAAATGGTTTCCCCTCATTGGGATTTACCAAATCGATCGCCCAACTTGCGATTCATATACCACGACTATCCAATTAGAATTATAGTTTAACACATGCAAATATATTTCATCAAAGTGACATGAATGCACTTATCTCACCGGTGTTCTTGATCCTGCTCCACAGTTATAACAATCTCTAGATAGCAATGACATCTAACATGATAATATGCTAGCGTACAAGTATGGATGCATCATAATAATGGCATAGCATAAATCTCCAAAGATGACAGATCACACATCAACCACAAATATTCATAGGAATTAAAATTGGAGAATCTAAATCTCAAAAAGCCAAAAATCTAATCATGAATACAAATTACACCCCAAATTTAATAAAATCACCCTTAGACATTAAATCCAAGTATTTCATTATATTTAATATACTTTGGGCAAAAAGGAAAATAAAAGATGAAAAGAAAACAAACTAGAGGGAAGGAGGAGAGTTTTCACTGTCTAGGCTACTCTTAAGATCTAAAAATGAAGCATAACATAAACCCTAATTATAATTTTCCTATATATAGTAGTAGTGAAATGGGCCTAAAAGTGGGCCCGAAAGTGGCCAAAAACTTTAGAGCTTCAATCGACATGGGGGTAGACCGTGCCAATGCATGTGCCTTCATACTGTCATGGGACACCGAGCCAGGTACAGACATGTCGGCCATGCTGGCACAGGATGTCAGGCCTGGAAAGGACCATGCCGGTCATATTAGGGTATCCCAACAGCTCTGGCACAGGTCGTTTAGCTTCGTGTTGGCGCTTCCCGTGTCAGTTGGGTTCTCTTTTTACTCTTTCTAATCGGTGCCACACATCATTTGGCGTGCCCCGTAGGTTGGATTCTTATTTTTCTCTGTACCTCGGTGTGACTCACATCATTATTCACATCCTGTGGTCTGGTCTTGGAATTTGTAACTTGGAACAGCGCGGAACGGAATGTCCCACTCCCATACTTAGCCAATTTATTATTGAAAAGTGACTTGGAGTGACACCCCCTTACCATGATTTGACACTGCCCATGCAAGGTGATTCGGCCCATTTTATGGCTTCCTGGCATGGGCCGTGCTAGCCTTTGGTTCATTACAAGCTAGTGCGGTCCGTGCTGGCCGCTTCTGGTTTGGTTTCCAATCTTCTTTGCTCCGCTTCGGAGGAACCATTGGTCCGATTTGAGAGTTATTGCAGTCAATTTTATAGAGATCAAAAATATAAATCCAATGGCGCAATCCAAAACTTTTGGCTCTTCTAAGATCTTACTTGAACCTCATGCAACTCCTGGACAACAATTCTTTCGCTTAGGACTTGGCCTTTGTGAATTCTGAATCCGCCTCATTTGGTTCACATTCCATATACTACCATAAGTTTAGGTTTGTGGCCTTCAAGTCTACTACCACCCTTGCAAGTGGCCTTCAAATCTACTACCATGACTTAAGGTTCGTTGCCTTCTACAAAAGATAATAAAAAGAAGAAGTACTCACGAGCCATCTAATGTTGAAATTGAAAGGGAAGATCAAGGTGCCCGTGAATACAAAACATCCATTAGTTCTAATTAAGTCTAAAAACCATGGGATTCATATAAGAAAATCAATAATTTTCATCTAAACCCTTCGTCATGCAAACCTAACTAAAACTAGCAATAAAAAAGATGATAATAAATGTGCTAAATGCATCGGCTAACACATGCTATATGGTGCACATCACACACTATGTCTGACAAAGGCCCATTTGATATGCCAATGGGCTTAATGACCTAGGCACACAGTCAAATTTAGCAACGTCGCATGAACGTCTCTATTATATCGATCCTATAGACATAGTTTGCGACGGGACATTGTACAAGGAATACACAATGTTTTTAATGATTATATATATGGAGCCCACCTTATGCATTCCATAAAACATTCAACTTTCCTGCAAATTCTAACAGTCCTCCTGCACATCCTCTCAAAGGTTTGGTTTCCACATTTGGTCTTTTTACTTTTGTTTTTAAATTTACTATTGAAATTGTTAAATATGTGGTGTAGTGTGAATAGGTATTTTCTTTCATTAAAATGTTTCCATGGATTTGGGTTCATCGATTAGGTTTTGGGTGTTAAAATGTCGATTAGGTTGTGAGTAAAATGTTTAGGTTCGCTATGTTTCCTTGTTTGCTGCTATTGTTAGAGTCTCCCCGTTTAATGTCTGCGACCTCGCCAACCCATCATTTTTAAGTAGGTTAAAGTGACAATGATGAAATGTTGCTTATTCTTATCTTCTGTATTTCATCTCCCTCTTGACGTTGCACATTTATCGGTAAACCATTTGGTTTTATCGACCTTTATGAACATTATTAACTCATAATTTCTACACTGGACTTGAAATCCCATACTTATCGTTTATCCATTCATCTTGACTGATAATTATGTAACATCTCATGTTCATAATTTCTGTAGTTAACCTAGTGTATGCTGCCGCACACATCTCAATTAACCGTTCGGTTTTACCATCCATGTGCGAGTTTGATTAGACATGTTGCATCCTTATATTTATTGATTAAAAGACTACTTTAATTTAATTGTTACCAATCATTAAAATTTGAATTTAAAAAATCATGTCTAGCAGTGCCGGTTCATGCCATGACCCTATTGTGGTGAGTGATTTAATATTCATATTTCAATTTCATTTCCTACCTATATTCAAATTTAATTTAAAAATATTTCCTTGATTAACAGCTCGATAGTGATTCGGACGATGATTGTCCGCGAGCAACTTTTGGCAACATTGTTCCTCATTTCATGCACACTTTGACGCAGATGAACTTTGGGGATGTTCTATACTATAAAGTAATCCCTGTTGTGTATTTTATTTAATGACAATATTTTTCTATACTTTACTTTCATATTAACTGAAAAAGATTTTTTTTTTTTGAAATTCAGTACATCCCTAGTCAGATTGTGGAGCTCCTACCACCTTTGAAGTTTCCAGCTGTGCTCAGGTGCAATGGATGGGAGTACCACATCCATCACTCGGGGAACAGGATACTGAAGAGCCTAATGCCGGAGGGTTGGGAGCAGTTTCTGATTGATGAGGTAATCAGCAAAAGGGTTACGCTCTACTTCAAGCTGGTCAATTGTTCGGGTCCTATAGTTTTTAATGTTGAACTTCTTCCATACTAATGTTTCGCATTTGGAACCAGAATATAATTAGTGTATTTTTATATTTAATCTTTAATTTATAATCTTTGTGTTAGAAATTTTATTTTAATGTTGTTAAAACCTTATTATTTAACCTAACATGCACACAAAATTTGAAAAGAAGTTTGATCAGTGAAACAAAAAATAAGTTTTGGATTACTGTAGCAATCAGTCTTGAACTAGCAATTTCTTGCAAAATGATTTATTTTTTATGTAATGTCAAAGCACTGACCGGCTTGTTGGTGGGTCAAAATTGTTAGACCCACCAAAGTCTGCAACATCTTCATGTGCTCGATAACAATCACCTCATCCAACTCTGATGCGACGTTGCTTATTAGTCGACACTATATCTCTTGATCTGACTTTGGTGCGACGTTGCACATATTGAGGCAGACATAAATATGGTTCAAAATAATGTCGTTCTGGAACGATTATAAATTGGAAGACCCTCAAAAACTGTTCAGCCATCTACTCACAAATTTCCCGCTAATTCCAACAATCTCCAACTTTCTCCCCATCTTTTCTACTCTGGAAAGGTTTGTTCTTCCATAATTTCTAACACATAAAATTTGAAATTCTTACTTTACAATTTCATATTTGTAGTCTATGAATGTGTTCTGATTTTTTGACCATCTAGTTTTGTCTTGCATTTTTGAGAATGTGAACTTTTTTCAGTTTAAACATAGGTACAATGTTTCTGTGTGTTGGCAAAGGGTTTTTATTTAATGTGATGTTGATTATGCTTCATTTTTTCTGGTTGAATTTGTTTCTCCTCGTTGTTTCCTCTAATATATGTTACTTTGCTCATATGTCTTCTATGACATCGGTCTATGCAACTATAGTGCAACGTAGCATATTATCTTTTCCAGTAGCTTATCTTCAAGTTAGTGACATCGCACTATTATCAGGTATCCTTCGGCTTTACCAAAATGTTAGCGATTTTGCATCATGACATCTAAGTGTGCCATTGTTAAGTTTATGCGACCTTGGATTTGTTTTGCTTATGTAGTCTGTCTAACCGACCCGTGTGTGATGTCGTATGTACATGTCGACCATCCCACTGGTTTGGCCCGACATGCACCTCCGATGACATTGCTGACATCGCACATTGCATTCCTTAGGGCAGTTCGCATTTAACAATTCCCCTTTCGATGCAGTACTGATGGCTGGCGATGGATCGTTAAATCAACTCTCTTTTCAAGTCTTCCACTTACATACATATATATTTACTAGCTAAGATATGTCCGCACTTTATATATAATAGTTAATTACTTTTTGGTTTTTGTACAGTTCACCGAAGAACGTCCTAACCCAGAGCCTGTTTTGTTCATCAACCATCACAAGATGGTTCTTGATAGCCCACATTTTGATTGCACTCTCAAGCAGTAAAAATTTGGGGAAAACATTTTATTCATTGCCAATTACACACACACACTCACACACACACACACACACACATATATATATATATTGAATTGGGATCATGTGAGACAACCTATCTTATGTGAGACCATTAAGTTATGTGAGACCAAATCTCAACCATCAATATAATTGAATTAACGATCAAGATTAAATGAGATAAATTTCTTCCCACTCCGAGTCTTGTTCCGCAGCAGGTGGCAGAGAAGTTATTTGTTATCTGCCTAACTGATTAAACTCTATCAATTAATTCACAATATTAAACGGATTCACATTAATTGTTGCGTGGGGGAAAATCAACGTCCAACAAATAGATATAATTAAATTCACTCTCTAAGTTGTGTTCTTTTATAAACTACCTTTTTTCCTTCAAATTTTAATTTGTTAAAATCTATCCACTCGTCTCTCCTGCTTTATGTATTTCTTTTTTAAATAACCCTATTACTCGTAGAGTCTATTTTTTGAAAGACGATCTTTCTATAAATTATAGAAATACCAAAGTTTAAACTACAAATTAGAAAAAATGAAGATAAAATTTTGAGTTGCATTAATCGGGTCATAAATATTTATAACTACTACACGTTGCATAATAATTTTTTAATATTTCAACTAAAACTTCACCTTTTTATTATTCTGATTAAACTCCGTCTTTCCCAAGCGTACGAAAAATGGTATTTTTAGTGATTTTTATTCTGTGAAATTTTTAAAACACCAAAAATACCATTTTCAAGCTCATATGCACATAACACTTTACCTTAATATACTTTAAACAAACAAATAATCCAACTTGCACAAAAAAATATTGCACCAAAAATTTCATTTTCAAGCACCCACACATTTAGGTTAAAACACCTACACACATAAATAGAAGTACCTACGCTCAATTTAATCTATAAAAAAACTTGTCCGAAATTTTTAAAGAACCAAAAATACCATTTTCAAGCACCCACACATTTAAGTTAAAGCACTTACATACATAACTTGAAGCACCTACTCATTACGCTCAATATAATTTTAAAAAATAAATAAACTCGCTCGAAATTCTTAAATCACCAAAAATACCATTTTCAAGCACCCGCACCTTTAACTTGAAGCACCTACGAACATAAGTTGAAACACCTACTCATTACGCTCAATATAATTTTAAAAAATAAACAAATTTAAAGCACCAATAATATCATTTTTAAGCACCCATACCTTTAACTTGAAGCACATACGAACAAAACTTGAAGCATCTACTAAATATAATAAAAACACAAACTTGAACGAAATTCTTATGGCACCCAAAAATCATTTTCAAGCACCCACATCTTTAACTTGAAGCGCCTGCGAACATAAGTTGAAGCACGTTCATCACAAAGCCCCAACAAATAGAAGTTCAAGCACCTACTCAATATAATTTAAATAAATAATTAAACTGGCATGAAAATTTAAAGTAACAAAAAAAGTTTAGTTTAGTTAAGGTACATAACATATACAATATTCATGTTAAGTTACATAGCGGATACAGTATTCAAGTTTAGTATTCAACAAAATAATCAAGTTATATTAAGTTTATATTTTTTTACTCATGTTCTGAGGGATTTCGATGCAAAAATATAACAGTGGATCTCGTGTTCCATGGTCATAATAAATGAATCCTAGATGAAACTAAGAAAAGTGGCGGAGAAGAGAAATAATGTAACTGCGGGTGATCTATTTAAGAGTTATTTAATAAATAGATCCCTTGTCTCACATAACTCCTTTGTCTCACATAAATCTCTTGTCTCACCGGATCCCTCCCCTATATATATATGCATATTCCTCATAAATATTTTTTTTGACTGAGTACATCCCATGTGAGATTGAACCACTCTTGCGGACTGAGAAGAATTCCGTAGTGTTGAGGTGCTATGGGACAGATTGGAATATGACTTACTCGGGCCAAGGTAGGATCAAGGTCCTTTCCCAAAGGGTTTCGGCGAATTCCTTAGGGGAAACAACCTATGCTTTCGGGACACATTGTTCTTCGAGGTTCTACAAGTTGTGGGCCCAATCGTGTTCAAGGTCATCATTATCCGTGGTGATTGAGTTTATTGTTTTTTCACTATTGTTGGAACTTAGATAACTCTAATTTGAATTTATGTAAAACTTGCATGGATATTTTCATGATGACTACTATTTTTGAAATTATTTAACTATCTTATTTTAACATTATATAACTGACTATGTATATGTGTGATTTGATTTGTGCATGATTTTATAAAACCAATTTTTAATTCTACGATTATAAAACCATTTAACAAAGGGTGCATTGGATGATTACGAAAATTAATTCTAATATCTGTGGTATTTGTACGTAGCTTAATGATTTCTAGCTAATGTAATGCCAAATTATCCTTTTACATACCCCTAAATTAATCACGTTGATGGGATATTAGGAGGGGGGAAGCCAAAATAAGGAGAAGCGCACGACCACCATCTTCTATTTTCATTTTTTCCTAACAGCATCAACTTCTTTACTTGAACATATCTATCACATACCTGCAACTTTGGTAATCATTCGGAGCACATGTTGCTGAAAATGATGTTTAAAGCCAAATCGGTCCACCCATTAAAATAATGTTTGCAATGTCGCACATGTTTCGGTAATGTTATTTACTTCGGTTTTTCAACCAGAT